>JAAGNO010024183.1:54815-76847 GCA_033439905.1 Ceryle rudis
CATACAGCTATGCTCAGCAAAGAGTTGCTTATGACCTTCATTAATGAGTTACACGAGAGTTAAAATCAGACACAAGTTCTTCACTTTTAGGGGAAAAAAAAGCACCAAATGTGCTAAATAAGAGACAGCAGAGTTAGGTAGCAGTACAGAATTGTTTAGGTCTTGTTTCTTCGCAGCTAAGGTACTGCTGATATGGGAAAGCCACAGAAACAGAGTGGCAGAAACAGTTTGTATTCCCATTTTTCACAAACATGCAGTGGTGACACTTTGTCATGGAAATGCTCCAAAAGTGCGACTGTATACTCTGTGTATCACTCTAGAATGACATATGGTGCAGTTTTAATGGAATGCTTAGGTACTCTTTTCATTTTACCCCATATTTGGCACACGGGAATCTACATGCATTCTCATATCCCTATGCTGTTCAGATATTCTTAATTGGCACAAATGAATTAAATATCCGTATCTGTAGACACGCGGCACATATGTACTACACAGGAGAGGAATTTCTTGTAAAGAAGGCAATGCCTGTGTTATACAAGCTGCCCAGTTAAGATATGTATTTCACTGGCACTTCACTGCCACAAAAACTATTAAACTCTAACAGCACTCAGGCACTGTGCCATCAAATCAGAAAAGCATAAAGTGTAGGTGGCTAGATCATATGCATTTAATGCCAGGATTCTCAGCTGGAAACATTTAATCATTTCTGTCAGTATTTGCTATGCTTAAAATGAAGATTTGCCCTCTGTAATCTAGATTTAAGTTGTGTGAAGAAAACACCATGAATTAAACCCATATACAATTCTGATCAAGAGAATTCATGGTTCCTTGAATTGTGAATACAGAAAGTCATTAAACGGTCAAATCTTCTGCTAGTTGCCATTCAGAAGCCAATACAAAGTAGTCTTATTTCAGGGGTCCTGTTAGGTGGAGGAAAACTTCTGTGTAAAATAACTTAAAATGAATTAAAAATAATGTGTTATTTTCTTTTTAAAACAAGTCTGTTCAAACTTGTCAAAACAGCAAGCGCAATTGTGGAGAATAAAAAAAGAGTCCCTCGAACCAAGCAGAAATTATGCTTAAGCGAACTAACATTAGTTTTGTGATAAACTGAAACAGGCATTTTATGTCAAGTGAAAATACTGGTATAAAAACATGTGAAATATATAAAAACTGTGTCATTCGTAAGTGCATGTAAATATTTACAAATTATATCCTACTTCTACCGTACAAAACAACTATGTATACTGAGGAGAAGAATGGTTTGCAATTAGAATGCATGCTCTGCTCTTCCAAGCTGCTCCACGAGGAGGACTTCTATGTACACAAAAAACGTATTTTCCCCTAGAAACTCTGCAGAGGAGAAGGGCCCTCCTTACATGTAGTATCTTCTTGTTTCTGTCAAGTAGCACACCACAGACAGTGTGGGCAAAAAGACGACCACCTCCTGCAGCCTGCATGTGCACCCCTTCCCATCTACAGCATGGGCAAACCAGCGCCTGTAACAGTTAAGCACACTATGCCTCCAGAAAGGAGCAGCAGCTTCCTAAATGTTTTGCTTCCCCAGGTTCACTGGCACCTGCACAATATGTGCAACCTTGACCTGCAATGGCAGGTTTCCTAAACAGACTGCTAGAGACAGCATCTTTATTTCTGCATGTCATATGGGCTTTGGAGTGCAATGGTAGAATTCAAGCCAGCTATATATGGATTCCTCAAGTCATCAGTGTTAGAACTCCTACTACTAACACTAAGGGGCCAGATTTAATCCACAACATGCTCATTTCTCCTACAGAAACACACTAATGTACACGAACATAGATTTACAAAGGAGTTACAGCCTTGCAACTATCTTTTATATTTGATCCCAAGATAGAATTTTTACTTTGCCTTATTTAAGAATGATTAGTTCACTCCCTAGTAGCTTCAGAAAAATTGATTTGGTTCCTTTTTGCTGTATGCAAAAGGCATAGGAAAATAAATAGTTATCTACAATACTAGCAGGTGTGTATTAAGTAGAAATTACATAAAGGTACTGAACTTTAAGTATCTCCACAGAATTTGTAGTGAAAAACTCAATTAACTTTTAAGCAGAGCAGACAATGGAAGACTACAGAAAACATATGCATTACTATGCTCCCTGTAACATTACCAGAAACCCCAGTAAACATTCTATACTAGAATCATTACACTTGCGATACCTAAGGCAACAATCACTTTTTATCCAGCACTACCAGGTCTTAGAAAAAAAAATAAAATAAAACGACCTGAACAATTATTTTGGTCAGACTGCTTATCTTCAGTATTGCATTACCTCTAATTTTATGGAAACAGTTTTATGATGTGACTTGAACTAATGAAAATTTCTGTAACAAATTACCAACTCCAGATAGTCACAAGAGATACATAATGTAATTAAAGCTATGCATGATTTTTTTGTCTTCATATATTATATACCTCCAAACAATCTTACAAGGAAATGCCTACTATGAAAGGCAATAACTATGTAAAATTTTGCCTTGGTTGTAATTTTATAGTGAAATTTATTTGTTCCATAGACATTTATATTATTTTTATCTTCATTTTTATGGAGGCTATATTAGAAGAAATGTAATCTGACCAGAAGCCATTTTCCAAAAATAGCTAGTATCCCAAATTCCAATCTTGAGGGAAACCATAGAAAAGTGCAATCACAAAGGCTGCAATGTTTTTAAGCAATATTAGCAGAATCTATTTAGAAGATTAAAAATTACTGTTTCGAATGTTCTACATCTTGTTGAGGGTAATTAATCTTCATTCACTGCAAAAGGACTGTTGCAGACTCATGAGTGAGCTATACCTGGACCCATGAGAAGCTTATCAAGAAAAAAGATAGTGGTCCAATCACCACTTTTCTAAATATATTTTCTATACAAAATATTTTCAAGGTATAATCCTTAGATATTTGTACAGTACTCTATGATTTAAACAACGATATTCAGTAAAATAGTAAGTGTGTGAAACTGCCGACACCACATGGAATGAGCACTTTGCCATTTTGCTAGTGTAATCAATATTAGGACCAGAAAACTTTTCTAATACGCAAGCAAAAATATTCCATAGTTTTTGAATCTTGACTGTACACTTCATGATTTTGGCTATGATTTGCAGCACACTCGTAAGATACACAGATATCTTATGCACATTTCAATAGCAGAATGGCACTTGGCTTGCTCTAATAGAAACAACAGAGATGCAACTGACAATTTTAAGAAAGATAATGTCCTTATTTGCATGCTGAAAATCTGGTTGTGTCCCCCTAATCCAGGCACATCCATTCATTGTGCAATCTGTCGATGGGTAAACAAATAGTGCAGGATTCATCTCAGTGGGATCTGGCCCTTTGGTCTAACCGAAGTCAATTCTAGGTCGATACTGAAGTACCATAGGGTAAGACTAAAAACAAAAGCAAGAGAAAAACAACAACAAACAACAGACAAGAGAAGATGAAGACATAATTCATAAAAGATACAAAGAAAATGCAATTAAGAATGGCTTAAGAACAGCCAGAGCTTATCCCTATGATAAATGTATATAAGAATCAGTTTTATTTATATGAAATAATTCTATACATTTCAACAGTTAAATACATACCTGTACTTCAAATCTATATTTAATCTCTAAGTCAGTTTGTTGTAGATATTTGTGATTAATATAAAATTTCTGTATCTGCTTTTATATATTTCCAGATTTATGTTGTATGATATATATACACTTGGAGTGCTCAAACAACTTCTTTGTGTTGCTATGCTTTAGAAAATGCAATCTTGAAATTTTATACTTTCTAAACCAAAGTCTATTTAGAGATGATGTACTTTGATTGATTTTTATATATATGGAGGTGTACTAGTAGCCAACATTAGTAAATGGGAGCCATGCTATTCTGGTATTAAAAAGAATTAAAATAAAGAAAAAAAAATTAAATTGCTGTCACAGTTGATTTTCTGAGGGATGATGAGGGCTAACTTCTCCCCCAAAATCCAAACTCCTCAACTCTAGTGATACATTTTATGAGGTCCTACTGGGGAAAAAAAAACCCCAAACCCAAAAACATACAAAGAAACAGACAAAAACCCCACAAACCCCCTTCCTCACACACACACAAAAAAACCCAAATAAAAACAAAACAAAAAAAACCCCAAAAGGCAAATTAACTGCTTGGATCCCTGAATTTGACAAAACTGTTGTGGAATGTCAGCCCAGAGTAAATAGGTTTCCAGCAAATGCCATGGAATACCTGTGCACTTGTGCTGGAACTGCTATTGTCCTATTTTACTAAATGTCTTATTTTTTAGTTTGTCAACTTTTCATTCATGTCTGATGTTTTCCTCTTAACTTCATTAGGATACTGGATGTTTTCTATAACCCCAGGAAAATCACCAGCTCTATGGGCTTAACAACCTCTCTGCCACAGGGCAGAAGAACATAGCTAATTTAGTTCTTTTTTTAATTGCAAATTTGGAAATATAAAGAATTATTGTGGAAGCTATCATTAAACTAAGAAATATTTTACTGCATCCTTCAAATGCAATACAGATGAGCTACAGCAATCAGAAAAGAAAGATATCAGTGCGGAGATCTATACAGGTTAATAAACTTTCCATGCCATGGTAATGAAATGATCACCAGAACTAAATGTGCATGCTTGTTGGGGATTTACAAAGTGCAATGCAGAGAAATCACAACATCAAGCCCGAGGTACTCAAAAGTATCAGAATCATTTAGGAAAGAAGACAGGGAGAACCATGTGTAGTCTCCATGTGCAATTAATAAACAAATATTTGTATTATCAATTAATTGGATTCTGATTTATTTCTTTTGCATGGGATATGACTACCATATTATTTAAATGCTACTTCACATGGGGTTTTTTTCACTTTGATTATATAAATTGTCTTTAAAAGCACTCTAGTTAGAAATGCACACAGGCACAGGCAGAGACAGAGAAGTCACCTCACTCAAATTGCCATGTAAAGCAGCAAGGCTCAGGGCTTTTGCAAAACAAAATTACAAAGCAAATGTACAAATAAAATGCACTATGCTGGAACAATTCTAATTATTGAAGTAGGAATTACTGCAGTAAGTCACTCTCTTCCATAATAAGGAGTGACCCTCTATGATTATATTTTTGCTTAAGCAAAAATACTATTTCTAATTAGTTCAAATCAAAATTCTCAATGAGGAAACTGAATCTTTATCCTTTCATACAGGTATGAACCAGATTTATTAATGAAATTCAGAAATCAACTTCATTTTGCAGGTTCTGGAGGTTTTGGTTTGTTGTATTCTAGAGATAAGGCATTATTCCAGTTCTAACTTTAGAAGATGTGAAAGGAGTACAGTATTAGATAAATCAAATATTTCTCTACTCCATTAAAGAAACTATACAAATTGCTATAAAGAGATGAAAACAACACAGTCTCTTTTGATTCACACTCTTCAGTTTTGATCCTTGTCAGTGACTGCCCAATGCTACTTGGCAGAAAGATGAGATAGGAAGAATCAGATAATCCTTCCAGACTGATGAGGCTATCAACCTATGGAATGAGCTCGCTAACAAAAAGATAAATGTCCTAATGTGAAATAAAAGAAACCCCTAAACCTTTTCAATGGATTCTATTTATTCATTGATTAAAGGTTTCTCTGAAGGACAAAACTGCTCAGGTCTTGCTCATAAAAAAATTATCACTTTGTAGTGAGGAATTATAAAAACTCCACAACTTGGATTACAACTGAAGTCCTGACAGTATCTTAATGACTGTAGTTATGTACAGTTGTGAGTGCCTCTTACCTGATAAAAAGTGCCATCCTGTGAGTAGACTTGCGAAGATGAGCAGTTCTGACACCGAAACTGCGAAGGAGATGATGTTCTGATCAGATAAGAGGCATCCACAGCTGGACATATACATTTACCTTTTTTTTTTTTTTTTACATTTTCAATTGTAAAGCTTGAAATTAATTTACTCAGTTTAAACGGGAAAGCCTTCTCTAATAATAAATGGGTATGTTCCCTTTACTAAGTCTGCCTCTTGTCCCTAGGTGTGCGTGTAAAAGCTCATGGTGAATAGTACCAAAGATGGAACTAATGGATTTACTTTGTCTTCATCCAGAAGAAGAGATTGTTAATTAATTACCATCACAACTTCTGCTTTATAACAAGACCAAGCACAGTTAAGGAAAACAAAACCATAGAAGCCCAGATCTTACTGGATTTATTACCAACACAATGTAATTTTTACAGGTTATAGTTTGTCATCTGTGATTTCAGGGGAGTAACTGAAAACCGCTTAAGGATGAACATGCACTTTATTGTACTATGTGTATGTAAACACAACTTACAAATTCAATCAAGTGTGGTCAACTCTTATATTCATTTAATGTTAAAAACTATGGTTCTGAGACTTTTGAAAAAAATTAACAACTGATGTTCTTTTTGTCAAGATTACTATTGCTTCCGAACCAATGCAATTGCCTGAAGTCCATTTGTAGGCAGAGACTGCAGGATTAAATGTCGCAAAAGAATCCCATTATCAATGAAGTTGTTGCTTCAACAGTACAGCCAATTCTAACAAAAATATATGATGGCAAGCCAAGCAAACACCCACTGCTTTCAAGGCAGTATTGGAAAAAACACTACGTAAAGCTCTCTTACTGGGGAAATATTGGGGTTTCAGCAATCAACAAATTTCAGTGCAGTATTACATTCAAATTTAGTTGAATACTTGCATATATACATCAACTCCCCTAATTCCTATCAAAAAACTATCCTTCCCCCTTCAGATTAAGGTAAAACTTTTAGAAACTTGTGTATTGCTAACTCCACAGTATACTTAATCCTTTGTCTTCTCTGTCTGTGCCCTGGTGCTTTTTATTCTGAGTACAAGGAAGCTTAAAAAAAAGGGTACAGAAACTTTCAAATTTTCTTCAGATCAGTACATTAACATATGCAAGTGCTTAATCTCATCTGCACTCCAATACTCCAATATAAGAAAAATAAACAGCCACACGCGAATAAATGTTTAAAAGAAAGAGAAGAAATGTGGATATGACTTCTAACAAAAAAAATATTAAAATACACAATGCGATATAAGAGTTACTAAATCAACCAGAATATCAGACTGCAGTAACTGTCTTTTAGTAAGTTAAATATTGCAATTCTAAAATATACACATGCAGAAAGGAAAACCCATTTAGCTATGTTATCTGGATGTTAGTGTTATACAGCATATCTAAAAAAAAAAAATGGGTGTTGTATTAACAGAAACAGTAATACAACAATTATATTTCACCAATAATTTTTCAGTGTCACTTTCCGTTTACTGATTGAATAGAAGATTCTTAACAAAGAACTGCTGGATGCAGATTCCCCAACTATTGTAACTCAAAAGGTCACTAAAAGCAGAGTTGTAGAAAAAGAACAAGTGCTCTTGTGTTTTCAGATACTTGACTTAAAACTCAGAGCAGAACTTGCATGTAAACTTCACATACCTGCTATTTTTAAGTTTCAGAATCTACACAGTATATGAGTGCTGCAGGGTTTCACTCATAGGGTATAACATAAGCAAACCAGAAAACATGCAAAATGCACTTTTAAATAAGGGTTTTTTGAAGGGTCCAGAATATATTTTGGACCAAGTTGTGAAAGCATGTATACTCTCTATAATATATGTACCAAAACATTATTTAATAATAATGTAACAGCATTTACGTTTTCGCCTCTTAGTCTCCATCTTGTCATATAGATGAATTCCATAGTATGATCCTTCCCCATGATTTCTCCATTGCATAGTACATCCAGCTTAAAATACAACAGAACAAACAGTAAGACAAAGGGATGGAAAATTTTAATGTCTAAATGTACTGCTAAGTGAAGCTCTGAAAGTTAATCCCTCAACTCCTATCATTATACAATAATCCTATCATATAACACACTGACAATATGTTATTTTGTACACTTGTACTCCACTTTAATTTTTCACTTTTGTGTTTATGCCGTCCACATTAAGGTGTGGACGGCATAAAGTCTGCTAAAATTACTAAATACAGGGAGACAAACACTCCCTGTATGTATCAACACCACACAGTACCTGTTTGAAGAGAAAGTCTTGTGCTTTATTTTGAAGGCCTTCTTGCTATGTCAATGCTCTTTCAAACCCAAAGATATAAATCAGAAGTAGTAGTTTAATTTTTTTAAAAAATGAATTATAAAGTAATAAAAAAAATTAAAAATATCTCTAAGTTAATTCCTCATTAACTAAAGGCAAAGAAATGATCTTACTGTGAAAAATGACTGGTTTAATCTGTATTATAGCATCTTATTTCTACTCTCCACTGAAAATGTGTGATATTTCTTTCATAACTATAGCCATAATATATTTCTGGTTTTTAGAGGAAGAAAGCTGTCAACATTTTGAAGTAAGCAGATTTAAGGCGCCAGAGATAGATTAAACTGACGTAATTAACAAAAACAAATGCCATGAAAATGGCTGGTCAGCATGTCATGATACTGTGACAAAATCCTCCATATAGCTCTGCAATAACCTGTTCACCTAACCAAACCCAGCCCTACCTTTGACCAAAGCTGGGATGCTGCCATTTGTGCTAAAGGCAGCCTGCAGTTTGTGGAGTCATTGACTGCTGTAAGAGAACTGGCTGAAGAAAAACTGAAGCTACTACAATTGTATGAGTTCTTTGATTAACAACTTTAGCCACTGTAATAAAATAATCACTTCTCATTTAAGGGCAGAAAATGTAACTTGGGCTAAAAAGAAATATTCCTCAAGTGGAAATACAATTAAATTTCATAAAAACCTAATATTTTGCAGGGAAATAAAAATACAAGCATCTCTCTTTCAAATGTACCTCATAAGAACTTGGAAGTTTTAATTTTAAGCTGAGAAACTTTTTGATAGTTCCCACAGTCACTCGAGTAGAACAGCGGATAAATTTCTTCATTAAACCCTAAAGCAACAAAACAGAAAAACCACGTTAGAAATTTGGGAGCATGTAAGCAATCCTTAGTGCAAGAAGAGCTGTAATAGATATTTTTTTCCAACCAGTAATCAATTCTAATTCATAATAGCACCATAGGTTCATTTTTGTTCGCTTTTTTGCAATTTACATGATGATGAACAAGTTCATTTGACACATCTCTGGTTCTAAAGAAATTTTCAAAGGGGAGGGAATGGAGGGAAGGGAAGGAAAGGATGGGAAGGAACACTAGAGGTCAAACAAATGTTATGTATCTTAGAATTTCTTCAGCCCTTGACGGAAAAAGGAGGTAAAAAAATCCTTAAATAATCTAGGTAAAATACAGGGAAGCTACAAACCTGAAACATAATCTACTATCACAGATCCAGTGATCTAGAATCTTAATAGTTTTGATTCAACAGGAAAGCTGGAAGCCTGAGACTCCTACATGGTGATGAAGATACAGATTACATACTGTATATAGCATAAGCTGACAGTGATAACATACACGTTTTCTTGTCGAATCAAAACTTTCTTTCTGTGTAAGAACTTCCAAAATTATTCACGTAACACAGCACACAGAGCGGTGTTTTAGTAGACAGATTTTTAATTTTTTTTTTTTTGTTTCTTGTCTGCATAATTTAATAAACTTCATTAAAATCTAAGAGGATTTAATAAACTGTAGACTACAAAACTATCATTCATAAAAAAAGATATAATCCACTGTCACAGATAGATTTTTGTATGGAATTGTATCTTTTACAAAAGTCCAAGAGGCATTGAAATGCCTCAAACAAAAGGACTAAATAAGCATGGAAGTGGAGACAGGTCACCTCATTAAAGTTCATTGTTAATGGTTATAAAATTACTTGGTTCCTGTAAGATGCTATCCTGCCAATAATAACAACAGTACAGATTATCTTTTACTACTCACTTTAACTACATTATCCCCTGACTGCCCATTGTTGCGTAAACAGTCAAGGCAGATAGCAATCTGTGGGTCACTCCTATGATAGTCTTTATCTTCATCATTTTCATCACACTCCTCATCTACTTTGGGTTTATCAGCTTTTGGGATTTCATCTGTAAAATATGAAGACAGTATTACTGATGTGTACAATAATTAAAAGTCACAGTAGCAACAAACACATTTAAAGCAGTACTTCATTTTAAAAAAAAATTTTTTTCTTTAACTTTACACAATTTTAATTCAGTGCATTCTTAAATTGATCAATTTACAAATCTCTGAAAATGAAGTTTTACTATTGAAATTATAGTGTAATATGCAAACAACAGATTTCTATATGGCGGAAAATAATTAGGCTGATGGATCACTAATGGTTATGACTGTCTACTTCTGTTTGTGCTCAGTAATTAAAATCCTGCAACTGCACATGCATCAAGATGACTCAACCACGTAAACCTAATCTATGGTGTGGCAGTTCACTGACAAAAAGATACTGCTTTTAAATAAATAATGGAATAACTAATCCCCGCACTTGTATATCAAAGTAACATGGGTAATCCATTCATATTAACTGTCTGCCGCAATAACCCAGTGGAGACAAGTTCCTGAAATGTTATGAAGAAGGGAAGAAAAAACTTTCATCCACTTTTGACATGGTCTAAGTAATGTCATTGTAAAAACTCCAGGTGTCTCTTTCCAGAAGGATTTTATAACTAAATAGCCAAATACTTACTTATTCCCCTTTAAAAACAAAAAGTACAAGAAAAAACAAATAGTCCCCGTATTTTTTGGCAGGGCACATACATCCTATATAATTGCATATACCACGTTATTTCTCTTCGCTGGTGCTGTCACATGTTCTACTGATTCCTGGTTTAAAAATCTGACTCTTTGGAAAAGGTACCACCTCCTACAGTTTTCAAAGATTTGTATAGTTGAACACTCGTACCTCTAGACAAGGCTGCAATGTATGTTGATAACCATACAGTATACAATAACCCTATTATGTACATTTGTTTTTTTCTGTATCCCCAACTTACTTATTTTGATTTAAAACAAAGGCTGCTTTCTGTTGGAATAAAACACTATCCCAAGTAACTTGAATAAGCTACTTCTGCATTTCCTGAAAAACTTTCAGATTAAGTTCTGCTGTTTTCCTAAACTTACCACAAACTTTTAAAGTAGTTTAGAAGAGTTAAGATGAGAAGACAGAATGAAAACTTTAACATACCAAGCTCTAAGTTTCTAGACACAGTAATTAGTTCATTCAGTTCACAAATTCAAGATGAATTTTAAGCTTCATTCATTAATTTTCTTTCTTACAGTTTTGAAGTATTTTATAATTATCCTTTGTGACCTGTGCTAGATTATATGATCCTGCTCTGGCAGGGGGGTTGGGCTCAAATATCTCCAAGGTCCCTTCCAACCTCTGACATGCTGTGATATCCTGTGATTACAAAAGATTTGTCCACAAGTCCCTAATAGTTATTGATACATATATCTGAATGCAAGTCATACATACATTTTGATCCTATCATCTTGCTATGAACAGAATTGACAGTGTCAAACTACAGATGATTTTTTTTTCTTTTTATGAAAGTCCGGGAAGCAAACTCTTAACCAAGCAGGTGCAGTCTACCTGTCACAAGCATTTGTCTGAGGAGCCTGCCTATGATGCACAGGTTCTTCAGCAACGCAAACACATCCACACCTTTCAACAGTTATCACTGCTGAGTAACAAGGGAAGATTTAGTTATGCAATTTGAAAAGTCTTGAAAGTCAAACCAACTACAGAACTAGGAAAGATAGCAAATTTACAATCATAAAATCATTCCAGAAACAGGTACACAAACAAAAAAGGTCACATCTCTCAAGGTATTTGGATAGAAATTCAAATGTTCCTCCACGAAAATGGCAACAGACTATTTATTAAAAAATTCTTGTAGAATTCATGATGTTTGTACAGGCAGCCTCCAGAAATCGATGTGATGGTCCACTAGAGGCAACAACAAGCACCAAACAACAAAAAAACCCCAACAAAACAAAACAAACCACACGCAAAAGAAATTTCACCTTCACCAAAACAGAATTGGTGTTCTCCAAGTCAAATGCATGAAGCCAAGAGCAGAAGACAGGAAAGACAAACCAACACCCCACCCACCTCCACCCCTCTTTCCTTAGGGTGTCTCATTTTTTTTCTCATCTTTCTTGCAAACCTTGGAAATTGTCTACTTCCTGTGCTTTTCTCAGATATTCAACATAAAACTGATCGCCAGAGAATGAGTCAATGGAAAGCTGTTTGCACTCTCTCTTCTCCAGTTCAGACAGGAGAGAATCAATAAAGTTTTTTTTTCTCTGTACCACAGTATGTTTCCTATCATCATCCATCGATTCCCTCTGGAGACCACTCTCTTAGTGGAGTCACCAATGCCTGAGATAAGCTTTGTTGTTTGGGTTTTTTTTTCTGATATGTGAAAATTGTAAGACGTGATTTTTTTCACAGATCTTAGATGCTAAGGTTGGGGACTGTGCTGCAACCTGTGGTACAGGACATAACTGATGGACTCTTTTAAAAAGCTACACTGACTATGTGATTGCAGGGCATGCTCTTGACAACTGCAACAGATCCTTCTTACTGAAATTATTCTCCACAAATAATTTATACTCAAGCAAGATTCTAATGCTTGTTTATGGCAGAAAATAGTTTAAATGCTCATGATTTGTTTCAATGAGCTATCATGACTCTCAAATGCTCTGTTGAGCCAAATTTCCATAGCCCTAGGGTACAGTCACTAACAGAGCTGGGTACATCTGTAGCTACTTAAAAATATATTTTGGGAGTTAGAGCCTTCCTCTGATTCACAAAACAATTCAATCACACTTAATAACTGATCTCAGTGAGGCTTACCATTAAATTAAAGGAGGAAGTAATAATGAGAAGAACAAAAGTTAGTCACATTGTACAAATCTGCAAAATATACATTATTCTATCTGTGTACAGCAGAAAAGAATTTTCTAAATAGGCAACAAATGACTGTATTTCATGAAAATATTTTCTAGTTTATAAATTGAATGGGTATGCACCATACCGTATATTGTAGTAAACCAAGATAATTTGAACCGTCCTGCAGTTTTTCATTTAATTATATAACAGAGAAAAAGAACCTTGTCCCTTACAATGGATGCCAAATGCAAATCAATAAAACTAGTGAGAAAGCAAATGAAATGTTATGAAGTTGAAAAGCAGATATAAAAACAACTGAGTGCAGAAGTGATCCTTTACTAAAAATAGCCATTTCTTTAGCTTAGCAGAGCCTTTCAAAAATTCTTAAAACTGCCCAAATAAATAGTCTATGGTATCAAAACCTTGATGTCTAATTAAAGGGGCATAAAACCAGTTGGAACTCAGTACAGAACTCTCGAAGTTCATCAGTCAAACACAAACAAACAACAACAACAAAACTGCAAAACAACCAAACCAACCAAACAAAAAAACCCTCCCCCTCAAAAAAAAAACCCAAACCAAAAAACCAAATACCACAAAAAAAAAAGCATTCTGGAGCCTGTATAAAACAATTGTTTAGCATGTGTGGAAAACTGTTTTACTACTTGTCATAACTAATTCTTGACAACCTCCTACTTAACAGCTGGTCAAATTCAGTAACAGAAAATAATCTGTAAAAAAGCTAGTAGTTCTGCATCTTGCTGTATTAAGAAAATTAAGAATTCAAGTGGACAATCACATGCGTATTGAAAGGGAGACCTTAGGGAAATACAAAGAAAAATAATGGTAAAATAGCTAGTGTTTGTAAAACAACTGGTTAATAGATAAGCAGCAGTATAGGAAGGTCCACAGATTTGTTACAATTTTATGTATTATCTTCGAATTCAGTACAAACAATGTACATGTGGAAGCATTTGAAGAAACAGGGCTTAATGAGCAATGTTAGTTGACATATAGATGAGAGAGGAAAAAAAAATCATCACCTTGTCCATTTTCTTGAGGTTTGTTTTTCTTCCAAAATTCAATCTCTCGCTGCAGTTCCTCTAGTTAACACCAAAGAACAGTAATGTGAATTTTAAAATCAATACTACAGGTATATAATTAGAAATTGTCACATTCCCTTCATCAACTCAAACAGGTACCCAAAACCAAATAAGAAACTTACGTTCTCGAAGTCCAGGCACCAGCTTAAATATAATTTCCTCTAAGGTGTTATCCAGCCTTTCAAAGGGAAAAAGTAGATTTCACATTAAGTAGAAATTAGCATTTGAAATATTTTTAGCCTTTAAATAACAAAAAGTTTTGATAGAATTAATTGCATATTTCTGGTAAATAATACACAATGCAAAATCCAATTGATTTTAGCTTGAGAGACAGCATGCATTAAAGCTTACCTCAACCACCTCTTGAATGGTTTTCTTTTAGAAATAACAAGGAATTTTTTTTTTTCAATGTATAAAGACAAAAAATGAAGCAAAAGAGAAAAAACATTATACTCTAAAATTTTCATTGTTTTAATTTGTGTTGCAAAGAATTTTGTTACTGAAAGGAACACAAATTAAAATGGAGAAGTATTATGCAATTTTAAGGTCCTGGTTGTAAGTAGAAAGAATGAAAAATAGAAACTCCATTATCATATTAAGTGTTCAAGTGCTTGGTAACAAGGCTGTTATGAAAAACTGAACAGTACAAGACAGACAAACAAGTCTTGGCAGGGTAAGGAAGACCACAGAGTATCCATGATACTCTGGCTAGACAGTTTTCAGTACCCAGCATAATTCATTTAAACTATTTAAATCTGTCAAGAGTTTGTCTACCAGACAGCAGTACACAGCACAGGCATGTCCTCTGATAACCTGACACTAGTGTGAGAAATAGCTATTACAGTTCCTTCCAGAGGGCACAGTGCATTTACCTTTGTTGCTGAAGCTAAAATGTCTTTCTTCGCTTTTCTCTGAATTTTACCTACTCGCCTATCCTTTTAATTTAGCATCCACTTCCTAGTTCCTTTCCTTGCCTCACTTCTCCTTCAGTTTCCTCTCTCTCATTTGTTTCCTTTTGCTTTCTCTCCTCTGCCCTCTACATCTTCTCTTGTGAACATTAACTCCCAGTGTCCACAGCCTAAACAATCCATCGCAAAACAGAAGAACTAAGTAATACAGGTGGGGAAATTAAGCACCTTGAGATTCATTCGGAAGTTATAACACAATTGACTTTGGTATATTTTTAATTACTGTAATTTTTCATCTCAATAACAATATATATTTCTATATAGATGTAAATATTTGCATATATACATACATGTATAGGTACGTGTTATGAATAAGATGTTATAGGCCTGTTATAAATCATATGACTGTTCTTCTTTTGTTCACTAGCAGTGGCAAGGTAGTAAGAAGACTGAATTAATTTATTGTTGAGGAATGCCTAAAAGCCATTTTAATAGATAACAGTTATCTTCTTATAATAAATACATGAGCGTTCCAGGTTCATCTCTTTACTGAATTTGTAATTGAAAGTTTACGATTAGTCCTATTACCCAATTATCTTGTTCTGAGACTAGTTCCTTGTGTAAGTCCTCAGTTCATGAGGACATAAAAAAATCTTCAGCAGGTGAAACAGACCTCCCCCAAAACATAGAAGCATAGAGAGTACTTTCCTACAGATAAGAAGGAAACCAAAATCATGGGATGTCTGAGCACTTAGCTTCTGACACATGACAACGTAAGTCTACCTTTCCAAATGGTATGTTATCTCTTCTAGCCTCTCCTATCAATTTCTAATGCAACTAGATGGTACTGCTTTCTATGCAGTTCCCACAGAAAACCACTAGGAACTTAATGTGTCTTGGAAATGAAACTCATTTCACATTGTAAAAAAGCTCCAATCATCATAACTTATTCATTAAGAGAAAAGAAATAAGGACTTCATAAGAGAACATAACTACCATAATTTGAAATCCCTCTAACCATTCCTCAGGATGGTATAATACATGCTGTATTTTCTACATTTGATTTTGAAAATTCCCACTCAGTAGTTTCTAATTTGCCTTCAGTGACCCAAAACAAAAGTCACTGGTAATGCTAACATACCAAGAAAATCAGTGTACTTAACAAATTTATGATGCTAGCAACAAAAACTACCTTCATACTCTAGTCAATGACTTCATTTTGTTTCAGAAACTAAACAAAGAGAGCTATTTTGTCCTTCTGAAGCATAAATACAAATAAATATTTCCAACAAAACAGAAAAAAAAAGAATAACATCTGATATTTAACTAAAAGGAAACTAAAACTATAGGGAAAAAAAAGGAAATTAGAAAAACATTCTCAATTTCAGATGCACCTGACTGTTCCTATTATCCATGTCTATGAGCACTCTAACAAAGATTTGTATCTGTTACTTGTATCGAACCCATTCCAAAATGGAAGTACTTGACATAACTCCAAAGCTGCTCTCAGGCATTTGATGTGACACTTCTTGTTAATGCTGAAACAAGAATGTTAGTATTTTAGACACAACTCTTTCCTACATCTTCCATCCTCCAAACTAGAATGCATAGAAGAAGCACCAAGCATTTATGTCAGCATCCTGTAGTTTCTTTTTCCACCTCCTCTATAATATTGAACGAGTTATAAGATCAAAGCTATTCTCTGATAATCACTAATTATCTGAAGTGAAGCAAATGAAGACTATCAGGAAAACATGCATCCAGAATAGAATCATGCTATCAAGAAAAAAAGCCTGCCTTCTTGGTATAACCAATGCAGACCCTATTGAATACTGATGATGCAGAATTCTGCTAAATCAGGAGAGGGAATTCTAGAATTTAACACTCTTCCTAGATTTTCATTTTAGAGTTCAATGTTGAAATTCAGACTTCAGCTCATAGTTTCAACAGTTTCAACCCTATACGTTCCCAACTGAGGGATATATCTAAAAAACCTACATAGTTATGAAGCTGTTTAGAACTGAGTTTATAAAGTAGCTTTAGTTTTTCTCAAAGACCACAGTTAAAAATCCTATCTAATGTTCAATGCCATTTCTCAGAAAATTACTGCATTCTTGAGCAATGATGGTGGTGGTCTCTACAGTCAGAGTATAAGACATGTATTAAGTTATGCAGGCAACATCCAAAAAATACAATTGAATTACACTCCTCATGTGCTCTTCTGATTATTAGTTTAGCAAATGTTTAAAACTGTTTTGTAAAATACAATCAGCAAACTACTCACTATATGCAGTTCATTGGCATATAAACCAAATGCTCTTCCCACATTTCTGGCTTGTGCTCTCAACTTTTCTCACCCTTCTATCATTTCCTGCTTAAAGCATCTACTAGATGTTTCAGTAAATGCATTTTTCAGCTCCTATGAAATGATCCTATCAAAGTAAAAGAAGAATTTCTAAAATGCTTTTGTTTTCATCTTATTAGTAGCCTTACGCACTCTGCAGAGCATCTTTTGTTACATCTGACCCAATGCCTTAGACACCAGACAGGAGATCAGAAAAATACTTAAACATCTACATAAACCCTTTTAGCCCTACCCTTCCAAAAAACATTCAGATGATAAAGACTTACACTATTAACACCCTTTAGAGTTGCTGAATTTAATCTGTCACCTTTCCTCTTGATATATAACTGAAGCATGGGAATTGCCGTGCACACACATATCAGTCAAAAAGCAAAGCAAAATAAGACAAATTTTAGCAAATCCAATGACATTAGGAAATATTACCAACCCTACTGAATTCCAGATGTAAATATTTATTTTATCATTGACGTAAGAATATTTCTTCCTACGATCACAACAGTATTACAAACTAGTAATATTGGGGGGGGGGGGGAAGAGAGGCTGTGGAGGGAGTGTTGGGAGTAAGGGGAGGGAATGGCTTAATTATTTTAGGAAAACATTTAGTTCTTCTGCTTCTGATGACCTTTTCTGATTTGCCTGTACTATACTTGTAGGGTGGCTAGCACCTTTGTTTCAACATAACATCACTAGAAAAGAATCCAGAATTTCAAGAAAAAAGATAATCGTTTTAAAAAAAGATGTGTTATTGTGACAAAAAAAAAAAAAAGCAAACTCTCAAGAAACGGTAATTTTAGCGTTACAACTTTCTTTCATGAGTGTCTTTTCATGAATCTGACAGCAGATTTCAATTCAGATTGGGTAGATCTATGCCCTGGAAAACAATTATTTGCTTGATTAATTTTCTTCACCGCTCTAAGAATAGAAAGTTGCATGCAGTTTGGAATGCCCTATGTTTCATTTGAAAAAGTAGAAACTCAAGAATTTCATTTCATGTAAAGAATAAAAGATATCTGGTTCATAATCTGGTATCTGGCTCATTTCTTTGATTAACAGAGGTATTAAAATATTTATTTTAATTTGTACAAAATACCCAATCTTTCTGTGCCGCTTATCTTTCCTCCTTTCATTATATCTGCAAAAACTCAATTTACAATTTATTGGGAGATAAGAAATGAATCCAAGGCCAAGAACAGCTGATATATGCATTATACAAAAAAACCAAAGATTAATTCCCTTTCAGGATAAAGATATTACAGGACTTTTTAATGGTTTTTTTCTTCCATTTCAGCAAATGCTGCGCAATGTCATCTTACCTTAACATTTCTAGTGGATTGGTCTCGTGCACTTGGTTGCCACACCTGGGGCAGTCATTGCTGTCTTCAAAGTGTTGAACAATACAAGTCTTGCAAACTGAAGGACAAAAAAAGAACAAGAAAAACCACAAAACAAACCAACTTAGACTAAGATCTAAATGAAATCGCTTGAACATGACCTAATGATACCAGCTAACTACTTCATGCATTAAACATAAAAGAGTATTATTTTAATGCAAATAATTACACTGTATCTTATCCACTTCTTGTTCCTCAAAGCTATAGCTAGTTCTTCTCTGCCAAGACACTGAGTTCAGCAGCACAGGTTAGACAAGTGCTGCTTCAAAGTATGCAATATTTTTACTACTTAGAATTCTCACAGTATAAAATACAAAATCCATACCATGTAGCACGTGTAAAGAGCAGGTTCTGACAAAGTGCATGCTGGGGAGCTCCAGCCCAGCACAGCAAATCATCATTTTAGATGATTTGAAAATGACTGGTGCACATTATTTTCTTTCCGTGTTGCTGGCAACTGTAAAAACTGTTGCAAATACTTAGTGTATGAGAAAAGTTCACAGAAATCGTACACAGGTTCAAAGTGGCTGTTTCCCTTTTGACATAGCACCTCAAAAGCAATGACAGAACTTACAGTAAACATCTAATACTTGAATCTTATAATGAAAAATCAAGATCATGACCATGAGAAGCATAAACAAACCCCAAAACAACAACAATGTGAATTTAAAATCCAATAAACTGATATTAAACTAAACAAGGTGCTAGAATACTGTTGCTTCCAAATGATTAAATTCAGACTGTAGATTTTACTGACATTAATAAAAAAATGGAAGCCAAGCTGATGAGTACAAATACAACTGCTATTATTACTGTATTACAACATTCTGGATGGAGATAAACTGTATCCTCTATTATTACTTCACCTAAAATGAAATGAGAACTGCAAATTCATCAATAAATGGACTGAAAAAATAAATGGACTGCTGCAATTGCAATATGCTTTCTAATGAAACACTGTAATTTCTTTCATCAATTACCTAAAGAATTAAGAGTGCCTTTAAACAAGCTGGTAAATCCTAATTATATGACACTCTTTAAGGAATCTTGAAATTCCTTGAACAAATGTCACCTGACAAGCAAAGTCTGCAGTTATTTTTGCTGTAGTATGCTCAGAAGAGTTACTACAAATCAGCCGGTGCCGATAATGCACACACATTGAACCTCTATGTAGGTGTCTTTTCCATCTGCTTTAAAACACTAACTTAAGGACAATACTTTCACAGCTTTGGTTGAAATTACAATGAATTTTCCCTTTTAACTGTGACAGACAGACTTCAGAGCTCTCTGGCTGGCTCCTGGCACTTTCCCCAAGCCAAACGGCTCCGGCAGTGCTGGATATAGGGCAAATTTCTGATGATCTGGTAAAATGAGCACAGAAAGCCTATAAGTCCTGCCAAACAAGCCCAGTAAGTGAGGCGCAGCGCTGTCTCTGCACGTGGGGATTACAAAACAGCTGAGAACACTGATGCTACGAGTGCACCATTCAGCCCTCAGAATACGAGTTAATTTTTTCTTTAGTTCAAGTTGTGAGGTATTTAGCATACAGATGCGAGAACCTGTAACCACAAAACTCTTCTATCACAGATCTTTTATAATTTGTTAAATTACTAGACTTAATTGATTTTTGCACACACATTCCCTAACACTTCCACAGGGTAAGAAGTCTAGTACGGAGTAGCAAATATGATGTTCTGTGCCTATAACATTTCTTCACTTTTCTATATACTTTCCATAACTATACCCCTAAAACTAAACATTTGGCTACTATACTTAAAGAAGCCAGGAATTTCATCACCCACACAGAAGCCCCCACGCCAGCCCAAGAGAGCTTTTAAGAAGATGCTTTAATTAAAGCCCAAGTCTGAATAACTTTTAAAATATATCTAGATAAGGTTTCTATAATCTCTCCTCTTTAATATGACTGAGAATCTCCTCCAGAACTGAAAATAACAGAAGTTCTCATTGAAATTGGAAAGATATGAAGACTCTCAGCTCAATGTTTTTCTTAAGATTTAGTGTCTGCTCATGTTCAATCCAAGAGAAACATGACAAGGTGGAATTCTGTAGCTGACCAGTAGCTCCTCAGCCATCCCAGCTCCCATAACTATCTGAACTATGGTTTTTTGTGTCACCCACCTGAAATACAAAGAAGCACTGGGAACAACTGAAGGCATAATTCAGTTCCTTCACTAATCAAAACCCAGCCATATACACACAATGATATAATAGGGAAGAGGCACAGACAGTAAAATATGTCTAAAAAGTCACCTCTTCAAGAATATCAATCACTAACCCTGTAAAAAATTGAAAGTATTTCAAACAAAAGACCACATGCAGACACAGTGGCTAAACTGCATCTAAATTTATTTAAGCAACCCAGAGACTTTTAGAAAGAAGATAGTCTAGAAAATGAAATACTGCCATGAATATAAATAGTTAACCTTGTTGAAAATCATTCATTCATTAATGGAGAAGATGTATTTTTTCTATTTATAAAAAAATAATCAGGACATTTTGGGGGCATGATTCTTCTATATTATTGAAGTAGAGAGCAAAGCAATAAAATGTAGCAATACTAGGCCTATGCGAAGTAAACCAAAAGACTAAATAGGATTAACCTTTTAAATCTCTTGTCAGGTACAGCAGAAGCCTGAAGCAAGAGTCCTAGAATAAGTACTTCTTGGATGACTTGAATAAGAATATAAATAATCATATTCTGACCAAGGAATCTGTGAAATAAGCTACTGTCAATTGAGCTCTTCAACCGCATCACCTCATATCTCATAATCCTGCTATCTATATTGTGCAGAAGGTGGAGATGATACACTATTTCTGTCAGGAGAAAGTCTGGTGATGACAATACTGATGAGAACTGCAAAGTTAAGGATCATCTGCTATCTCAGAAATTCCATTAGTTGGAGAACCTCAATTTAAACAGTGTGGGGAAAAAAAAAAAAGCTGAGAAGCTAGTATGATGATGAAACTGTGAAGTTTAACACAGTTGTGAATAATGGTCATATGGAAATTCAGCTGAAGGATGCTGAGGTAAGTAACATAAGGATTTCATTTACTCTAGACCTTTTTGGACTTAACTTCACAGAAACTGAGCTTAAGGACAACTCTTTTTTTTAATGCAGAACTGCAGATGAGCTGGAATTCCTTTTCTGCTAACTCCTACAATAAAGGAACGTGTTGGTCTTTTTTGTTGTTGTTGTAAGCCTCCTGTCCGGTAGAAACAGAAGCATCTCTGTGGAGTCAGTGTTTCTAACTTGACATGAATTTTAAATGATTGATAAAGAATAAAAAAAAAAAAAAAAAAAAAAAAGGGAAAAAAATGGC
>JAAGNO010024184.1:3171-24091 GCA_033439905.1 Ceryle rudis
AATACAGAATTAATAGAAGATTAAAAAAAAAAAAAAAAAAGAAATCAAGCTATTTCACCCATATCTTAAAAATAACTCAACATTTTTGCTCAGATTCTGTATGAGACTAAAACTAGAAGTCTTTAAAGATGTATGGGTTAACTGTACAGTAACAGCAGAACTTAATTTTTTTTTTATGAAGATGACTAAATTAATCTTTCTCTTATAATAAGCAACTTCAAAATTTGGGGTTTTTTTTTCTCATTTTGGAAGTTATTTGCTGCTTACTTCACATCATGTTCTACTTTTCAAACGAAATACTACTATAAATGAGTGGCTGTTATAATCCCCAGACCTCAAAGACCAGCACACATGGTTTTCTGAACACATTATTTGAAATGAGTGGGACTTTCTAAATGTATTTGTAGGTTAGCATGTATGAAGGATATATGTTTTATGAGGACTATAAAACCTGCTTAAAGACCAGGTGTTGACCATCTATTTTGTGTTGGTAAAAATCCTCTGTGCCTAATATATGGGGCTTTGCTAATTTTTCTGAGATTAGATTCAGTGTTCAGTCTGTGGGTGCTGAGATAACACTGAGCACTTAAGGAACTCCAATATTGTTTGTTCCCTTAAGCACTTTTTTTCTGTAAGATGACCTCTGAAGCTTTGAACTTCTCTGAATACCCTTACTCAAGCAAAGCAAATCCATGCCAATACTTTACAAAGTCAATTTTGTTGCCTTTTTTTTTTTTTTTTTTCCATTCTTCAGCTTAGTGATGACTATGAAGCTAATTTATGCTGAGGTGATCAAAGCATCTCGTTTCAAAAAGAAACAATAATTTTCACAAATATAGCACTTCTGCCCAATTGTAATTGTGTTTCATATATACTTGTCTCTTTCTATCATAAGGGAAGCTATGGTATTTTTTACAATTCGTAATTATTGACTGAAAGCACCACTTGCAAACTAATAAAATTATTAAGTATCATCAGCATTATTGCAGATATCTGACTGTATATCGAATAAAAAGACACTATACACTCACCAGGATACTTGCTGACTGCAGTTAATGCTATGTTCCTAAATTTGCTAAATCCTATTCCTAAATTAGCTAAGCCTGGATCTAATAGGGTAAATTGACTCAGTAAAATGTTGCACTGCTATGTGAAGTTTTATTCACACCACCCCTGGGAACTTCAGCTTGATTGGAGCAGAAAAATCTTTGTGCATTGCCTTACAGTCTACCCTTCTGCATTTTATTATTTTATATGTTACTTATAATATTCAGATAATAGCATCTGTAAATACATGCTGCTTGTTGAGCAGCAGATATGGGGGCTTAATATATTTGTATAGTAGAGCTGGTCTCCTTCTGCCTCTCAGAAAATCCACTTTGACAATCAAGGACCAATATATACTGTACTACCTTAATTCAGCACCATGGGTGTATGCATGGAGATACAGTCTGTAATTACATGTTCTCACAGCATTTCCCCCTTGCCTTTCTGAGTTTATAGAATGGAGCTGCGTGGGGTTATGGCTGAATCAATGCTGTGCAGGAATTGCAGATACTGTCTTTAGAGCCTCACTGTGCTGTGAAATTCAGAAAGTGTGTAGTAAAGGGGGCTGGGGATGACATGAAGAGAAATAATGGAGTATGTTTAAGACAACTGAAGAACTTCCTTCTGTATCTGTTTCTGCTGGAGGGATCCTATTTTTTTATCCTAAGCAGGTCACCTTACTTTTCATAGGAGTTCACTGACTGTGTGGCTTTCATTTTCTGAGTGCTTGATTTGAGGCTGTACTATAGTGTTAAATAAGTGCTGAACACACAGAGCTGCAAATGGAAGCAATCAGTGCTGTGCTTTGAGCATATTAAGTGCTATATATTGCTATGTACTTGGAAAAAATTTGGAACCACCTGTATCAAAGTGGGTTCTCCAAGTTAGATTTTTTTTAACCTCAATTTCTGTATATCTCTCTTTTCTGAACCTGCAGAACTGCCCACTCATCACTTAGGACATAATAAAGATAAAATCATTAATGTTTGTGCAGGAATAAAAAGTCAATAATGAAATTAATAACTTGGCTTTCAGAATAGGTTGAAGAGATGTAGTAAACATAACATGTGGGCCCATGTTAAATAGTGACAAGGAAACAAAATACTGAATAGTTTTTCACTAACTTAGTATCAAGAGTTTTGAGTAGTGAATAAGATAAGAGACTTTGCCATAAGGTAGAGCTGGATCAGGAAATTAAAGTTGGTGTCACAAAGGAAGTGGCTTGATGTATTTTTTAAGATATTACAGTATTTTACTTCTGTGGTGTTATTAATGGTTCTGAAAACATTGAGGATTTTTTTTTTTTTTTTGCACTTATAAGCCCATAGTTATTTTTCAAATTACCATGTAGTACTGTACTGAAAGTCATATGATGCATCAGTGGGTTTGGATTTGCTACACAAACCCCTTTTACTAGAGCTAATGAGCCAACCGGGAGCAGCAGCAGTCTTTTGTCCTATCTGTGGACAAGACTGATGAAGGGTAGTGCAGTAAACCAGAAGAATTATAAGACAAAAAAATCAGGGATTTAATTTTGGGCAGTGAGAGACACCATGTTTTACTCACATTCATTTCCAATCTCTTTGCCTAGCAGTCACTGTCATCACCTATCATTTTCTCTCCACATCTATCCTCCCATTCTTTTTTTTACATGACTTTTCTCACCCCACCAGTGATCTCTATTTTTTTTATCCACTTCTGCTGCTCATTCTTCAGATGTCCTTTCCATGTTTCTAGACAGCTGCCAGCTCCCTTCCCTATCCATCCACACATGCTTTTATATTCCTCTAGCATATGTCTTTACCTCATTTGCTTAGTAGATTGCAGTGGCTTGCCAGCTCTACCTCCTGAAGTCCAGTTTGGTACACTGCTGATTGTAGTTCTTGTCTCCTGTCTTCTACTTATTTTTCCCATTTTTTTGTCTTTCATGTTCTTTTCCTAAGACCACATTCTTCTTACCTCTCCCCAGTTCTTTCTCTAACCCCCTAAATCTCACTTTCATACTTCTTTTGTTCCTGACAAACTACTACTACAGGGGGACCATGCTGCTCCCACTCTCCTACAGAGATCAGTTCCCAGTGCACTGGCTGATGTCAGAGAGCAGCTAAAGAATAATTACAAGAAAGGAAAGTTTGGTTTCACCATATTAAAGATAATGTAGCTGCAATCTGGTTGTACAGGGGAGCTACCAGGAGAATTTGTATTTTAGAAGATGTAGTTGGGATGTGACTGAATAGACACTTTGGTCATCTCTCAGCACTGTGGGAAGTGTGAGTGTGTGTGTGTTCAGTGATTATGAACTTCTAGGAGAATTTCAGCTCTTCAGTACAAGCAGCTTTTCTGAGCATGGGTAAGTAGAATTTTCCAAAGCTATATTGCTCAGCTGAATTTGGGCTGTTTAATCCATCGTGGCACATGCCAGACATCATCCTGTCTGCCAAATTTTGGGTTTCAGTTTAAAATCAGTAAAGATTTCCAAAACATTTATATCCATATAAAAATCTATTTCTCCCTAGAACAAATCCTTTGTCCTTTGTTCTTAGAAGTAGTTGAATTATTTTGTCTGAAAATAAAAAAAAAAAGGGAGAAAAAAAAGAAAAAAAGAAAAAAGCATATGATATCCAACCTACAGCAGAGATTCAATGCAGTTGATTTCAGCTCAAGCACTTAAAGTTTATTGAAGTTATAAGCAAATGAAAAAGCACATCTATGGTGGAAGTCTGCACTGGCCTAAAGTCATTATGAACAAATTTTAAGTTGAGGTCTTCTTCAAAAGCTTTCTCTGAAGTATTGTCAGTGCTATCAACAGAGCCACCTCACAAGGCATTCCAGGGTCCTCACCAAGCTGGCACTGTAGGTTTGTGCTCCTTAGGCAGTTGTGAGCAGGGATTCCAGATGCAAGGGATGTCCTTTGGTTCCAGAGAAGTAGAATTATATTGCTGATAGTGAAAATTAATTTGTGAGGGTTGCTATTTAAACTATGTATGGGAGAAAGATCAGTCAAATCAGACAAATATATAGGAAAGGTAAAAGTAGTGCATTGAACAGTGGGAATGAAAAATCTTCACTGAAGGAAAGAGGTGGTTTAGTAAAAAGAAAAATGGATATGAATAAAGCCACCCATGCCATTCTGTTGCCATGACACAAGATTTACAGCAAGACTGGGTGACCTGAAATACTTGACCTGACCCTGAGGAAACCCCCAGTTATAACTGGGATTTTTGAATTTGGAAAATTTGTGTATGCAGCCTACTTTTTATTTATTTATGAGTCACCCATTATTGCCCTAAGAACCAACTGATACTGCTCATCTTCAGAGTATGCCATGCAAGTGTCTCCAGCAACCTTGACAGTGGACTTGAGCTTCAAGCCTCAGAATAACCAAGAAGATGGTATAATTCCTGGTCTCAAACAATCCAGCAAGAAAAGACTAGCTCTAGGTATGGAAGAATAGCACTGAAATTGAAAGGATCCTGTAGGCTGTTGTGGATGAAGGGGACAGAGATGTGTCATCTTATGGCTACGAATCCCAAACACACTAAAATACTATAGTATGACTCAGGAACATTCCACAGAACTAATAATTTGTTATTCAAATTTTCCAGATTGGGACTGAAGGAGGCAAGGGAAGGCAGTAACAGAAGGGGATGGGAGACAGCAAGAAGGCAGGAATGTACTGAAGTTTTATTACTACTTGTGCTAGTTTTGATAAGCGGACTTTTATCCTTTCCTCCTGTCTCAATAACAGAGTTTGACCATATGTCAATATACTATATTTTGATTAGTACAGCTGCAGCTGAGCCAGGAAACTCAGTTTTTACAGGAGATTTTAGGTGGACTTTGCAGTGGAAGTCTCAATGAAGATTCTTGCACATCACTCAGCCACTGTGATCTGGGTTGGAGGGAAGCCAAAAGCACCTGTGTTGTCTTTCCAAAAAAATAAAGACCATTTCATATATGCATATGTTAAAGAAGCCAAACTTTTAAGTGAACCAAATAAGTTTTCAAAAAATCTGTAGACTAACAAATATAGAATATGTGTTAGGTAATTGTGGAAAACAAACACACAATAACACCCCCAAACCAAATAATTCTGTAGAGGTTATTTTTTAAAAGTTCAGAAAATGTTTATGTTCAGGAAAAAATTTATTCACTGTAAATAGATTACCTACTTCTTCCTGTGACACTTAACACCGAGAAAGAGGAATATTTAAAGGAGGTTTGTAGTTAGCTATGTGACAAGACATAGTACGAGATTTATTCAGGTCAGAAAAAAATATCCTTAAAAGTGGAAATAAAGCCAAAGTACTGCTAATAAAACTGAACATAGAGGTTGGCTAAGACAAGCAAATACATGAAGGTACCTAAAAAGCTAAACAGGAATTGTTAAAGTATCTCAGAAATGCAGAAGAGTCATTAGGTCTGGTAGACCACCAGAGGATAAAGAGTCAATCTAAAATGATCAGGAAATGGCAAAGAAAAGACATTCTTTTACTCTAGTATTCTCAAAAGACAAAGAAGAAATATATGCAGTAATGGAATTCTTTACAGATAATTTCATAGACATTGTTAGTGAGCCAAAAAGAGGTGAATAATTCAGAAAGAAAGTCTGGAAGGTAAATGAGAATGATTTTACAGTGTATTTCTGAGAGAAACCCCCAAACTGAGTCACTTATAAAATATGTCATTTAAATGATATTTTAAATGAGTTGTTAATTAACATTGTGAATTTCTTTGTAAGTACATTCTAAAGGCTTATTCTGGACACTGTGAATGGGAGAGCCAATCTCACCACTTACATGATGTATTGGAAACTCATCTCAAGTAGGAGGTAGGAAAAAAGGCAAGAAATTAGGGACAGTAGAAGCATTTGTATGTGAAGGGATATTGAACACACAGATTGAACAGCAACACAGAAAGTAAAATAATTCTGAACAAGAGTTATATAAAAAGGTGAACAATACTGTGAAGAGACAGTATTTCTCTTTCTTTCCCCCCCCCTCCCCCCCAGGGTAGAAACAAGCATTCAGTAAACTGGTGAAGTCATGGGGAGACTCTCATTGACTTTCTGAGCTTTGAGTCATGCTCTTAGGCTTAAATTCACCCATGTAACTTCCAGCATTTAGCTGCAGTGCCAAGGTGAAAAGTCTCCAATCCAAACACTAAACTTGAATCTAAAATCCCCCTACAGTCAGGGAGGAAGTAGACAATTCCGCCTATGTAAAGTCTGAGCTGTGCCCTGAAGATACCTGTCTCTCCCTCCACAGAGAGGAAGCTTAGAGCAGTGCCTGAAATGGGGCAAGGTGTATCCAGCATGTTGAATAAGTATTAAGAGAGAAGCTTATTTTTCTTTTCTAAATAAACTTGATGGAAATGTTATTAGTCTTCAAGTCAGACAATGCTATTGCTCTTCATACCTTAAGCTGAGGGGGGAAACAGCATTTTCTATGAACTGTAATGGCAGTGCAAAGAAAAGTACCCATCAGTTGGAAAAGTTTGACTATTTTCCATGCAGATTCATGCTTCAGTGACTTTCTAGAGATGGACAAGCAAGAAAAGGATCCCTTTTTGCATAATAAATGATTAACTGTACATCTCCAATCACATCTGGAAAACATTGCTGAGTTTCATTCTGAATAGCTGACATTCTCTGTTAATGTGTTTGTCAGCATATGTGTCTTTTGCCTCTTTCAAAACAGCTGATAAAATATTAATGAAGAAATAAACTAATAAAATTACAAAACACAGATTTTCCTGTTTTCTGATAAACTAATATGGATCAGCATAAGCTTGCCAACATTTCCCCCCCCCCCCATTTTACATTTTCAGAGTAAAATATGCTTCCTGATTTACTCTGAGACTACAAGAGGGAGACTAGAAACCAGGCAATCCCAGCCAGCAGTGAGAGAGAGGGAGAGCTTGCTCAGCAGCCAGGCTGGAAAGAACACCCCGTCCTTCTAAACTTATGGGGACAACATTCAGTTAAAATATTCAGTATTCAGTTAAAAAATAATATCTAAGAAAGAAAGAGAGAAAGAAAAAAGAAAAAAGAAAAGAAAAGAAAAGAAAAGAAAAGAAAAGAAAAGAAAAGAAAAGAAAAGAAAAGAAAAGAAAAGAAAAGAATTAATTCTAATCTGGGCAGATTAGTGATAATGAATCTTTTCTACCTTCAGAAGCTAAGAAGAACAGAGTAGGGTAGATGAGAGCTGCCTCTCTCCAGCAGTCAGAGGGGTGAGGCGGAGCGTGGTAAGTAGGGTATAGTGGCTGCTGGGGGCAGTGGAGGGATAAAGTGCATGTGATTTGTGACCCTCCTTGGGAAAGATCCACCATGGCATGCTCTGTTCAGACAGCTTTGCAGTTGGCCTCCTCTGACACAGTGATACCTTTCAACTAGAGGAAATTAAGCATTAGACAGCTATAAAAATTCAAATGATGCACCACAAAACAAAATGGTACCATTTGGTACTAACTGCTGGTTAACACTTTCTGGACAATCTGACGATCATCACTTTAATTATGGACTTGTTTGCAGGAAGTTTGGCCTTCTAGCAGCTATAGGTTTGAATATAACACAGTGATTAGAAACAGTTATTAATAGGTTGGTGCCATTATTCCCCCTGTGCCTCTAAAGAAGAAACCAGAAATTTTACTTGAAGGTGAAATATGACCACTAAAGGATGCATTCAAGTGAGTGGGGTGTCCTCTTCCTCACTCATACTCTGCAAGACCAGACAGAAAATAGAACAAGTATTTTCTGGAAAATTTGTGTGAATAAATGGCAATCCAGAAGTCAGGGAGAACTTATCACCTAAGTAGTGTAACTAGGATAGCCCAGAAGTAAATCCAGAAGCCCTGGGTTTAGTTAATTCTTTCCTCTCTTTCGTATTCTGTGGGTTATTCTTTATTTTCTTTTGTCAGTTGTTCCTCCTTATATTACCTGTTATCAGTCCATCCCTCCAATCCACCCTTCCATTATCCTTTGCTAGTGGTTACCTTAATAAGCCATTCACTCTACAAGTTAAGCCTGGGATACACCTGCACTTAACATTTATGGGTACCTTTGATTCAACTAATTATTGAACATATTGAATAACAAACCCCAACTATTTTTAAAAATGTCTCTCATTTCATATTTATGTACTTACTACTTTAGCTGATTGATTTATTCTTTCCCCATCCATCCGGCCCTCAACCACAAACACTTGCTTAATCTTTCTTTCTCTCTCATAACCACAATTTCTCACTCACAACTTGTAGATCATCCTTATTTAGGAAATTACTTGCAGTTTAGAGAGGGCAAAAGGGATACCAGCACCACCACCAAAACAAAAATCTAAGACCAAAACAGGCTGTTGATGGATAACATCAGTAATTATAAAAAACAACACAAAAAAACCCAAACCAAAACCACAAACAACAAAAACCAAAAAACAACAAAATTGATGTTTGAAATAATTTAAAATAAAAACAGACTTGAAGACAGACTTCCAGTGTTGCCCATCAGTAGGGAAACTTCTCTGATAAAACACAGGGAAAGGGGATTGATATGCCTCCAATGCATTTAAATCAAAGGAGAGAAGATTGTTTCAACTCAGCCATGTCTTCACTATTCAATATTGTATTAAAAAAAAAAAATTATTTGTTTCTCTGTAGCTTCCCTTGGCTATGGTGGATGCATTTGTCCCTTTATTTGCATCTCTGTAAGTCAAGCTTTTCTGTGTATGACTATTCATTTAATTTTCCTGCTGGTATCTATCTGTTATTCAACTTTGTTTGAGGCCTGGATTTAGAATAGAAATCATCAAACATCTTGAGTTCATCAGGCTGGGGAAGGTCATAAGGGTCTTCCTTCATAAAATCAGTACAGAATCGGGGCCTGAGAATGTAGATTAACATATTAAAGTATATGATGGAGAATATATAATAAACAATATCAGCAGATTAACATTACCACTGAAGCTTAACTTTTCCATTTTCCCTTATTTTGCAGTTTTAGTCCAGACTGCCATCCTCATTTTTGTGTTTAATTCTAAGTCATTTGTGAGGAAAAAGGTTAATAATGAGTAAACTCAAGAGAAACAACATCAAAAGAAACTTTCAACATTTGGACAAAATAAAACCAGGTGTGAATAAAATATCATATTGCAATAGTAAGTGCTATTAAAACCATTACAGTACATTTGAATCCAGTGTTCTATTCATTTTCAAAGCTGACATTTGTGAATGTATATAGGCAGGACTCTTGTAAATTTAAAACAGAGCATTAAGACATGCTCTGGAATCTGTAGCACCATCATACAGCATTTTGTTAATACATAATAATTAATAATTTTGTGTCTTTGAACAGTAATCATCACTTTTTTATAACTGAATAGTATACTTGTCAGTTAGCATATGAAGAAGTAAAATGTTATGAAGTAGAAATGTTTGTAGCATCTTGGAGTAGGTAGCGGCTTTGATAGCACACGTGTTTACGTATCCTTGGTATCTCTTCTAACATATAGTCTTAAGGGTTTTTTTGCAATTTGCTAACTGCTTTTAAGTTAGAGCCGTTGTATTTCTATCTTGTCCCTTTGATAAATGTTGTGATGGTGTGACTCTTAGATGGCCTTTCTGTAATTCCGAAGGAAAATAGGAGAAGTTGTATTGTCATTACTGTCTATGAAATTTATTTCTGAAGTGGATGCCATACATATTTCTGAAATGAATGCCAAATGTATTTTCTACAAGTGAGTGCCACTGAAAGCCAAGGCAGGCAATTTATACCGTGCATAATAATGATATTAATTTTTATGGTGTGTATAAGTTACATTTTGATTAGTTTTTTGCATGATTAAAAATTCGCAAAGCCTTTATGGCCCCCAGGAGCCTACCTGTAATAAACAGCTCTCACCTTCCAACCATAAAACAGGTCTGCAGTACTTGAACATTAGAGCTAATTGCCTTGCTACATCAAAGGCAGCACCACAAGACTGAGAAAAATCAGAAGGGGGGGAGGGTGGGGGGGTGGGGAGCAGTGGGGCAGTTTCACCTCGAAAGGTTATGTGTTTGTGGCTTGGTGGAGCCCTGTAAAGTTATGGCTTCAGACCTGATGTTTGCGATTAAGTTGATGGGGAAAGTCTATCCGGCAATCTCTCCCTGCTGCTGACACAGAGTCTTTGTTCACATTCAGATTTCTCAAACTGTTGCCAGGGTCAGGCTGAGGTCAGACACCACGATGATGTATAGGAGAACATGTCTGGGAATTTCTCTCACACTTAAAACACATACCAGAAAAACAGGAGAGCACCCTGCAAAAATTGTCTGATGAGACCCAGATGATACTGTAGCTTTTCTTTTAGTACCTTCATAATTTTCTTTCTCTTTGCCTGACACACACACAATGTTTTATTAATGTGTGCCACGATAGCCCTTACAATTTTATGTCCCCTCAAGATAAGGACACTCAGTAGCACTTTGACACTTCATTTTCCAGCCCATGGGGATTGGGCCAGTAAATCTAGTAAAAGCAGCAACGTGTCCATTCCCAAGGATGGGTCGAAGCGGCAGTGCCGTCGGCTTCGTGGGGCCGTGGGGCCCGACACTGGATACGAGCCTCATGTGAGCGTGCTCAGCATCGACATGGCCTGAGCCGGGTGTGATCACAGGCTCACAGCAGCCTGAACCGCGCTCCCCTGCCACCCTGACAAACACAGCCCCGCTTCCAGCTGTGGCAGGGATGCCGACCATGTTGGATTAGCTATTGGCGCGGGAGGGGGCGGGCAACCCCGGGGGGCAGAGCACTAAAACAACACCGGGAGGGTTTCCATTCTAATGGAAATCTGTTTGGTTTGGTTTTTTTTTTTTAGATATATATGCAATTATTTTGAAAGGAGGCAACCATCTTTATCCCTGTGTTGTTCCAAAAAGTGGACGTGCGTGTTTAGTCCTGACCTATTGCATTTTGGTGTCAACGAGAAGCGCATTGATCTGGGGTTGAGATTTTTTTTTTATATTAGGATTTTGTTGTTGTTGTTTGGTTTCCAAAATTGTAGCTGTGCTTTTCTCTCCCAATTTACAAAAGGTTTTGCAGAGAGCTGAGACTCAGATAAGTTTACCCCATCGATCTGAGGGTTGTTTGCCCAGGCATACGGTTTCAGTGCATAGCTGGCAAGTAAGGCACTAAGCAGCAAATTTTTTGTGCTCAGCTGCTACATATGACAGAGGATATTTCATTCGTCTGTCAGAATGTTATTAATAAAACATGGGGTGCGAAGAGGGCCACTATTTCCTCTTTCAATCACTATAGCATTTACAATGAAAATTTTATGCAGTGTGTAATTTTCAGTTAATGCTTGACACTTAAAATGTCGGTAGCTGCATTTTGTATGGTTCCTGAAGGGTTAATTGTATCATGTTCCCTGCATAAAAGCTCTGCTTATCAAAAGTGAATAGAAGAGTGTATGCAAATGTGAGTCTGTGACCTTTTGCCTTTCCAGGGTTAATTTATATGGTCATTAAAGATTTTATGAAATTGAGCAGCCTGTGCTTTGAATCCCATTTTGCCTTCACCTTCTAATTTCTATATTTCCTACCTGATCTGGGAAGTATGATTTTTTTTTTTTTTTTGGTTGGTTTCGTTGGTTTGGTTTTATTTTGGTGTGATGCAATGAAAACAGCATGCTGTGCTGTAGGGAGTTGCAAGTCTGGCATTACTCAGATTGCTAAAAATTCATTAAAATGTGACATCAGCACAGTGAGAGACAAATGATCACAGGATGAAAAGGAACAGTGGGTCTTTCACGGATTAGTGCTACACAGTCCCAGCATAGAAACTAACTGCATAAACAGATTAATCCACCAGTAGCAGCATAGCTAAGATATACCGAATAATTAAATGGGCTTGAGTTACTGTGAAGATTTCCATGTAATCTAGCTGGTGCGAACACGTTAAGTGAGGTGTGGGTAACGCTGTTTCCTCGTAAGCCGTGCTCCAAGTTGCATCAGTTATCCCGACTGGCTCCCCCTGGAGACAAAATTTGAGACTTCTCCTGCAAAGCCAGAGGTTTATATTTAATGCAGTACCTAATACCTAAAACATACTTACTGCAATTAGCGGGATACTGATGTACTAATAGGATTTATATTACAATTCCCCCTCACACCCCCCTTTTTTTTTTCTTCCTTTGGCTTCAAGATGTATTTTTACGTGTGCTTGCTTTTGTTCTGGCCTGTGCAGTTTGTGTGTGTGTGCACGTGCATGTATGTTAACACAAATCATTTCTGGGCAAAGAATATGAGATGACAGGCTTTAAATCTGTCACACTGGTGGAAAGTGGCTACTCTGATAAAGACACGGTCAGAATTTCTGGATAGATTTTGAAATATTGGAAATTATTTGTAATTAATGTCCAACTATAGTGCTGCTCTTTCCCTTTTCTTCCCCCGCCCCGTCTCCTTCCTCCTGTTTTATCACCCTCTGTTAGTGCTGTTCTGATCACAGGACATATTTTTTAACTGCTGTTAAGTGGTCACTGAGTTTCTTTTTTAAGATCTTTTCTGTGCTTATTCACAGAAGAACAAGGTGAAGATACAGAAGTATCCACTAAAAGTACATCAGTGGCTGATGATAAAGACTCAAGTGAGAGAGACAATAGTGAAGGCAAAAAATCCAGTAAAGACACTGGTAAGATGCTAGAATTTTGTTTTCCCTCTTCTTTTTGTTAACTTATGAAATGCTCTTTCATTTTGAACTGTCTGGACATTCCCACTACTATTCATTGCATGTGCATTTTGCATGTGATTTCTATCAGTAGCCTCCCATTGACCTATTTTTAATCATAACCATCTGACAGGATAGATGCGGATAAGTTGAAGAATATTACAGGACGACCAGTGAGATTATTTTTTAATCAAATCAGTTTGTGTGCTTGTAATTTTTTAAGCGCCTTTCATTAATCTTAGCTGTACTTGTGATTCCTCTGATGGCATATTAATTTTTCATAAGCATAGGATTAGGTACCACTTGAATTTTTTCTTCAATCAGGTTTTGTCCCCCTTTTAACCCAAAGAATGTGGGGTTTTTGTTATTATTATTTTTTCTCTTGCTGTCTGGTCAGTCACTCCCAAGAATCTGGCCTCTTCCTGGGCATTTATTTGAGGCATTTTGAAAAAAATACACAAAACCCAGTAAAAAAGTTTACAGATGATTCAGCCTAAGAAAGAGGAAATATCATTGAAAACGGATTATGGGTTGGGTAATTTTGATCTCCTGGAATAGACAAAGCCCAGTAATGAAAGCTACTGTCTTTGAAAACAAACCCGCTATGTCATGACATTTACTTGTGCACAAACAAACCTAGGGCCAGCATCTGGTGTAGATACCCAAGGCTTTTTCTGTGTTTGATTTGGCAAATATGTGACTTCATCCATGCTTTTTATGTATGAGATGGAAATCTATGGTCACAATGAATATTACATTGGCTACTTTTGCCGCACGCTATACCTAGTTACATTATGTTGGATTCACTGAAGCAGAAGAAGTGCTGAAACAGGTTGAAGCCTATTAGTTTCAGGTAGTCATATATCTTTTTCTTGTATGCCAATGACAGCAGCATACAAAGGAGGTGGTATTCCCCTTAAAGACATATAGTTGTACAAAAAATCTCATTTTACATATGAGTTTCTTTACACCCATATTCTCCCATACTGTAATTTGCTCTTTACATATTAAACATCTGGATTTGTTGCCACAAAAATATTATAGATCACCCTTTCTATGCTCAATCAATTCAGAAGACTGTGTTAAAGATTAAAGCTTCCTTTAAGTTTTCTTGTTGACATGCTAAGGTCAGTACCCATCACCATGTAGAACCTCAGCTGTTCTTCATTCACTTAATTTTTTAAGATCAAGAGACTGAAGAAAGGCCAATGATGAAAAGTATAATGTTGAGCAAGAAACTGTGTTGTGGTTTAAAATGTATATCCCCTTTGGCTGGCTCTATGTATTGGTAAAAACCATCTGCAGTGCAGTAAAGCCATGCTCCCAGGCCACCATAGGTCCTCCCGTGGTCTCATCACAGAGTGTCCTGGACACTCACCAGAATAGGGGTGACAGCCACCTGCAGTCTGCATTTCCTACCTTATGCTCTGCCTAGGGGACACTGTGAACCATTTCAGGGAGTTTAACAGTCCTTTTTCCTTAGGCAAGTCTTTTCACAGTCATTCAAGAAAGAGTATGGTATTAAAGCTTCGGGGGAAAGAAAAAAAAAAGGGAATCTAGAAAAAAATACTGAAGGGGAATTCTCAAAATTCCATCAGGATTAGCTGCAAATAAGGGCCAAGTTTAATTAGGACAAACCTATATCCAGATGCCTACTGGGTGCACTACAAAAAAAACCAGCCTAATTGTTCTGCATTCCCGTGCAGGCAATTACAAAAATAACTTTGCAGCAAGATTCATATGAAAAGAAGGGCTGAAATACATGATTACCTTTGTGCTTTGTAGAAAATAGTTTGTACTGCAAAACTCTAAATCTTGTAGAAACTTTTAGTTTCCTGATCTAAATTAATTCTACATAGATAACATTCAGACCGCCACCTTAATTTGCACTCAGCTGACAAGTATTTCTAATGACTGCATAACTGCTTATGTATAATTGAATGTTAATTTTGGCTTTCTCTCGAAGTGACTGTTGCAAGTCTTGCCAAAGAAATCTCAGGGAAAAAAACCCAATAAATTAATCACAACACTAACAACTTAGACAGGAAAGTGCTGTGACCCCTCTTTAGTATAGAATCTATTAAACGAGAAAGGATTACCATGTATTTAGTAACAGTATGTTTGTGTAAGCTGTTGTGCTGTGTTGCTTACCTTATCTCAAGGAGTAGAGCTTTCAAAATGAGACTTGGCAATATGCAGGTTATATTTGCTGAATATTCATTCAGAATAGAAAAGCCTACTAATGCCTCATTTATATTGTCATTTAAATCTAGTGCCACTTTAGATTAATTATAATCCAAATTACAGCTCTATGCAGTACAAGAATTAATATGGAATTTACCCAGATTAATACATTTGCATTGAAAATGTAATATGTCTCTGCCATGGCTAAGGGGAGCACTTTTTAATAAGGTAGTAAACATGAGGAAGGATGGAAATTAACCTTCATTATTGCAATGAAAATTATCCTTTCATTCTACTCTAATTAGAAAGAATACTCTGCCAGTAATTATAATTTTAGAATTATTTCAAGACTGAATAACATCATCTGATGTGTTAGAAGTCTTTAATTATGCAATCTTTATCAAATACATAGATTCATAAATAAGAAAATAGTATTTCAATGATGGCTGTTACAGGATTTTTTTTTTCACTAGTATATATATTTTATTAACTTTCTCCTTGTTTCTCACACAAACATTTTTATTATTTTGGCGTTTCAAAAATGTTACAAAGGTGATGACATCTGAATTTCAGTTAATTATGTCATTTTTATATTAGCAATCTTATACAAGTTAAGTAAGTCTGTAACTGACAGGCAGTCATTGACTACACTATTTCATGGCACTTATTTATAATTAAACTTAGGTTTTGAGCTAAATGTATTGAAATTACATTATTCATCTAAAATAACGCTCCACAGTTTATATCATAAAATGAATTACTGTCGCATTTCACAATTAGGAAAAAAAAACAACAAATAATGTGTCTTAAGAAGAAAAAGTGCATACTTAAAACATGAATAACAACTGTATTTAATCTTGTCCTACAACTGTCTAGTATGAGTATCATGCCAGTGGAAACATCTAGCTATGGAAACAGTGCCACACAGCATGCTAGGAACCATAGTATTTTCTCTCCTCTCTCCTTCATCCTTCACTACGCTTCCTATAAGACCGTAACTTTGTTCAGCCTCCCTGCAGGAAGCTCCTTAAAACAGTGAATTCAACATGGAAAGAAGGAAGTTAATACAGCAAGATGAGGCACTGAGTTGTAATAGATGGCCCATGGTGTAAGGAACTAACGTCCTTTGGTTTCCCTCTAGCTTGGGAGGGTTCAGTCCTCACCACATGCAGGGGCAAGTGACATCCCCATGCCTGAGAGAAGAATTAACCTCCCCCCCCCTTTTTTTTTTTTTTTTTTTTTGGGTAAGCTCGCTAGAAGGGATGGAGTTGGTGTGTTTGAAATAGGCCAGATGTAACTTTGGTCATTTAAGAAGGAACAGTGCTTGTGGTTGAATGAATCCAGAGCAACAACAACATCAGCAAAAACAACAAAGCCTCTGTAAATTTTGACAGTGTATATAAATATAATAGTAAACATATTAAAAAACTGTGTTTTGTTACGCGTTTATTGACCCCAGCATAGTGTTTTATAACTCTATGGTTTTATTATATTAACCACAAAAGAAAATTTAACCAAAAGACTCCCTTGTTTTTATAGAAACAAGAATTATGTGTTTCATGATTATTATAGGCCCGTTGAAGCAATTAAATTATTCCATCCTGTGGTGGAAGATGATGTGTAATACTAACTTTGTTTGTGCCCAAGCACATGCAAAGTGCACTGTGAGCTAAATTTTGCTAGCAGTTAAATATCACTGCCAAAGCACAGTTAAATGCATTTTCACAAGTGCATTTTGGAGCAGAATTTGGGTCCAATTTCTACAACAGCCTGTTGAGAACAGTCTAGACTGATGAGAGGAAGAGAACGGAGAATTGTTTTATTTTGGTTTTTAAATTCAGCTTCCTGTAGAAAAGTGTCCGTTTACACCAGCTCAGATTTTGGCCCTTTTGCCTCTAAAAAGGGACATTTTTAAAGTGAGTTGTGATAAAGATAGGAAACAGTAGTCAACTGTTAGATTTTTTTGACAGTTGGATATGAAGAGAGGTTAATAATTTGAACCTATCCTTCTAAAACCTGAGAAGCAGCCTTTCTGTGTTAATATAGTATGTCACTTTTTTACTTCTCATAATTCTCAAAGTAAAGATATTTAAATAATAATGGTGTATGGCCAAGTAATTACAGATAGGCCAGAGACCAGACAGGGAGTACTGTGTGCTAAACCAAATGAGTAATAAAATAGTGCCTTATGTGATCACATCATGTAGATTTTGCCTTTAAACATTGCTAGTCCTTCAGGTTGTGGGCATGGCATGGACTGAGCAGGCTAAATGAGGGCTCCAGGATCAGTTCCTGAGAACATAAAAATTCAGTGTGGCTCCAGAAATCTGCTTGTTCAGATATTAAATTGATGTTGATAAATTGGTCATTAAAAGTAGGGAAATATGGCAGGAATAAACTTCAATTTGAGCAAGAACATGTGAAAATGGCTGGTCTAAATTGCACCAAAAGAAATAATTAGCAACTTTAAGAATGAAAAACAATGTAGTCACCATTAATGCATAAGTCATAAAATATGTTAATATTTCTTTTAAAAATGCCCTTCAGAAAATGTCTCTGTATGATTCAGTTTTCAATTTTTTATTATTGTACCATTCAGATTTGGCATTTACCTGGAGAACTTATTTTAATTCTCTTTAATGTTGCTCTTGTAATATCAAATACTGCACAAAGTCTATATGAAAAGAATGATAATGAAAAATTCTTGGTTTTGTCTACAGAAAACTACTTGTTTTCTTTGTTCATATTTATTTTGTTGCCAAAACATTCATGACCTTATTTTTAAATTAATCTGAGGTTATTGTGCAATGAGGTGCAATTTGTTCATTTATATGAACCTTATGTGGATTGAAAAAAATCAAGATAAATCTTCATGCACAGCATACAATCAGATTACCCCTGGACTATATATTTACGTTGGGTCTGATAGCAATCAATGGTTTAGCTTCATTGCATTTCAAGATGTATTTGCACCCAGTGTCCAGTGATAGTGTCCTCACCCTGGAAATAATTTAGTTGCAAATTGACTGGAAGATGGTGAAAATTGAAAGTTAAAATTAGAAATACTCATAATAAACAGCAGAAAAAAAGGTCAGATGATGCTGCACTATGATGAGATTGGAATGGTTGGTAAATGAGGTTTTGTGTTTGTCGTGAGATGTATGTGACTTGCCTACCCAATGCTCTTGTAATATCCAGCCTAGCAGAAGAGATTATCTGGCAAATTGACGCTGGAAAGAATTTTCTGATGGACTGGGAAATTAGAATTGCACTCTTTTCTTTGATGTGTGTGAGACTGGGCTGCATTACACAGCTAGTTCAGGCATAATATTAAATATAGTATTTAATACTTCATAGTAGAACTACCTATAGGAAACAATTATAGTCTGGTTTTGATCAGAAATGCCAGACTATAAAAATGTACAGTGTAAACATCTAAGGCAATCCCAAATGACTGATCTTTGTTTATAATTAATACTAAGTTCACTCTGAAATCCTATTCTCCACAGAATTTCTTTTAAAGCCTCACTATATTTAGCTTCAGAATTGTAACCAGGCAGGATTTATCAAAACAGCACAATACTCATATTGCTCAGACAGCTGAGAAAAGAGAGAGGGTAATTAAACAGCAGCAAATTTACTATTTCAGAAAACAGGATTTTTTAAAGCAAAAGCTGATTTGTTTTAATGTAATACACAAATTCATAGTGAGCTGCTAAAGAAAGAACATTATTGATTAATCTTTAAAGGCAACCTAAGGTTAAATAAACAACAGAGAAGAGTCCATTTTTAAATATATTTACAGAGTCTCCATCAAGGGTAAAAGTGTATTTTTACCTTTGTGCTTCCCAGACTTGTTTTATTCAACTATATTTTTTTCCTCAGAACTTAAAAAACAAGGCCTTCAAAGACAATACAGACCTTTGGAATCACAGCATCTTTGTAAACCAGGATGTTTTAAAGTTTAAAATATGTTCTTAAAAATTATGTTTTTGGAACAGGAATAGTAACACCAGAGAAGGAGCCCAAAGTGAACACTGTGGTAGGGGCACAACAGCTTCTTCTGGCAAAAGAAGAGGATGGTGCAGCTAAAAAATCAAAGCCTCCAGAGGACAATAAATTTTGTCATGAGCAGGTAAAAGATAATGTAACAATTTCATTGAGTTCTAGAACTCTTTCAAGTAACTTAGGAATGAAAGAGAAATCATATGCTGTTAAAATAGCAATATCAGCAAGTTGTAAAAAGCACACTGACTAATAGCCTGCATTTTAATTTGATTTTTTTAATTTTTATTTTTTCAGTTCTATCAATGTCCTTATTGTAACTACAATAGTAGGGACCCAAATCGTATCCAGATGCACGTCCTGTCACAGCATTCAATGCAACCTGTTATCTGCTGCCCCCTCTGCCAGGATGTCCTCAGCAACAAAATGCATCTCCAGCTTCATTTGACCCATTTGCACAGTGTGTCCCCTGACTGTGTGGAGAAACTGCTCATGACAGTAAGTTTTCCAAATACTGATGTACATGCTACAAAAAAAAGTACTCGGGCCTCTGGGCAATGTATTTGTTGTGACATAGTATTTGGGTAGCCTGAGGAGGGGAGTGGGTCAGGACTCTCAGGTTCTGCTGCTAGCTCATCCAGTGTCCCTTGAGAAAATGACTGAAGGTGGATTTCAAAGATGCTGAAAACCTGCTGTTCTGCATGGACACTAACTTCGGAAAAATCGAGCCTGTTCACATCTCTAAGTGCACACCCGTTAACTGGGTCTAATAATATCCAGGTCTCAGAGGTATTGTGACTTCTATTTGTAAAATAATAGGAATTCCCCATAGAACGTAATTTTCAAGTGTAGAAGAATTCCTGTGTATAGCTGGGCTGTACTTGCATTATATTACATGACATTCACTGTAAAATATCTATAGTGATGCTAACTGGAGAACACAATTATCTTCTTGTACAGAATGTCCTGTTTCTTACATTCTGCCTCTGCATAGAAGACCCCTTTGGGATATTTTTTTTTTTTGAGTAAAATGTGGGTATGAAACAGAAAGGCAAGTGCAAGAATAGGTAGCAATCCAGTTAGGTCAGATATGGATATGGAGTATATGATTTCAGGTACCTACCCTGCATCAGGCAGGGACTTGAACTGGCTTCTCCATGACTGAGGTGAAGGCTGTAACCAGCAATCTCTATACAGAGGATGAATCTCATTCCAACCTCACCAGGAAAATCCTGCTCTTCACTGCAATATTGTACAAACCATGTCAAAGTAATAAATTCCTGTGAAAAACAATGACTCAGCATCATTCAAAACCATGTCAGTGAAGACACAATCAGGTCTAGAATGCATTTATTATTACAACATAAATCATTAAAAACCAGACCTTCTAAGACACCCTGATTCTGGTTGTCTTGCCTTTTTAAAAGGAAATGTGCTTGGAAATCTCCTTAAAGACTTATTTCTTTATCCACAGGTGACTCCTTCATTTATATTGTTGTGGTTGTATTTTATTATTCCCAAATAAAATGACAAAAAAAAGAGAAAGAATTGAAAGAGGTCTTGACTGAATGTCTAGGGTTCCTTGTGCCTACTACTGATGAGCAAATACAGAACTGGGGAATCTTCTTTTATCTTCCTTGGTTTTCTACTAACTATAGCTCTATTTGACCATGTAATTTTGGCACACCACAAGCAAAAAGCAGTAGAAATTTAACCCTCCCAGATCCTTTTAGGAAACTGGAAAAATGCGGACATGGACACACAACCCCTCCCCATATTAAGCATTATTAGGTTTCTTCTCAAGTTCTCCATGGTTCCCTCTATACTGATAATTGGGGAACTTTGAAATCTCTCTCCTCTCCTCCCCTCTCCTCTCCTCTTCTCAATTCTATGCACAACTTTAATATCCCCTCCTAGATTTTCATGGGACCTTCCTACATCTGTCTAAGGTTCCTTAGGAAGTGCAGACTATTCCTTGCAGAT
>JAAGNO010024184.1:25745-38245 GCA_033439905.1 Ceryle rudis
GAAAGAAAGAAAGAAAGAAAGAAAGAAAGAAAGAAAGAAAGAAAGAAAGAAAGAAAGAAAGAAAGAAAGAAAGAAACTGTGACTTTTCCTTTAATAACGTTGTGTTCTTACTTTTCAAAGGTTCCTGTACCAGATGTCATGATGCCCAACAGTATGCTATTGCCAACAGCTGCTTCAGAGAAATCTGAACGTGACACACCTGCAACCATTACAGCCGAGGGATCTGGGAAATATCCAGGTATGAAAGAAAAAGTCCAGACATATAAAAGCTAAGTATGGGCAATTTAGAAATAACCCACTCATTTCTTGCTTAGTATAGTAAATCCTTTTGGGCTTGCATATAACCACAGAGATAAAAATAGCAAAATGATAAGGGGCCTCAATTTGTCTGACTGCACCCATGCAGAGCTATTAGGATGCATGTGTTTGCTTTTGGTAGAGGTAAAATTAAACAGAAGTGCCCAGCCACTTGGAAGGTAAGACTCTCCTTCTTTAACCAGCAAATAAGACCCAGTCCTAAAAGACAGTGGCACTTCCAACAACATCAATGGGTAACATTAGGCAAGTGATTCTGTCTGTGTTTCAAGTAGTAGGTTTCTTATCCTGGACACTTACGGTATTCTGTGATGGGAAGCTGCTTTGCTGCCTCTCAAAGCACACTCTTCCCTCTCCTCAGACTATTTTCCTTCTCCTTAGTAATCACCTGTCCTACCTGTTGTCTCCATTTCTACTACCACCCTCTCTCCTACTGTTTATTACCTTTTGTTGTTTGATGCTCCCATTGTACCACAAAACTCCTGTCTTATGACAAAAAGAAGGCCTATGACACTCCACCACTGCCAACCTGATCATTGCTTTTGGATGTTATTACTTATTTTTAACCTCCTGTTGGTCCCATCTGCTCTATTTTCTGAAGCAAGGATGAGCTGCTATATTTTGCTAGGCCAACACATAGCAAACCAGGTGCCCTTCTTGATTTCTGATTAAAAAAAAAAAAAAAATACTATGTGCCGTTCTGTTCTACTTGTGTAAAAGACACTTCACTGTCTTTAACTAGGTGAAAGTCCTGTGGATGATAAAAGTACCCCTGGGATTGATGACTCAAAACCTGGAATGGAAATTAAGACTGAGGAGCAAAAGCCACCTAAAGAATCTACTGAAACACCAGACTGGAATAAGAGCAGCAGTAAAGACATAAAGACCACTGACTCAATGACGGATCAGCTCAATGAACAGCAGAAGAAGCAACAGCTCTCTGTTTCTGACCGCCACGTCTATAAGTACCGTTGTAACCACTGTAGCTTGGCTTTTAAGACTATGCAGAAGCTTCAGATACATTCCCAGTATCACGCTATCCGGGCAGCTACCATGTGTAGCCTTTGCCAACGTAGCTTCCGTACATTCCAGGCTTTAAAAAAACACTTGGAAGTGGGCCACCCTGAACTCAATGAAGCTGAACTTCAGCAGCTGTGTGCATCTTTACCTGTCAATGGTGAACTCTGGGCAGAAAGTGAAAGTGTGGCACAAGATGATCATGCACTAGAACAGGAAATAGAGAGAGATTATGAGATGGACCAGGAAGGTAAAGCAAGTCCTGTAGGAAGTGATAGTAGCTCTATTCCGGATGATATGGGCTCAGAACCAAAGCGGACCTTACCTTTTAGAAAAGGGCCAAATTTTACTATGGAAAAATTTCTAGATCCATCTCGCCCATACAAGTGTACAGTGTGTAAGGAGTCTTTCACCCAAAAAAACATTCTCTTGGTCCACTATAACTCAGTGTCCCATCTACATAAACTCAAAAAGGTTTTGCAGGAAGCATCAAGTCCTGTCCCTCAAGAAACCAACAGCAGCACTGACAACAAACCCTACAAGTGCAGCATTTGCAATGTTGCATATAGCCAAAGTTCTACATTGGAAATCCATATGAGATCTGTCCTTCATCAGACAAAGGCAAGGGCTGCAAAATTAGAACCAAGTGGCAATATAAGTAGCGGAAATAGTGTAGCAGGGAATGTTAACAGCCCCAGCCAAGGAATGCTAGAATCTGTGAGCTTACCAGCAGTTAACAGCAAGGAAACACATTTAGATGCCAAAGAATTAAATAAAAAGCAAGCTTCTGAATTAATTTCTGCTCAGCCTACACATCACCCACCTCAGTCACCAGCACAACTTCAAATGCAACTACAGCATGAACTGCAACAGCAAGCCGCATTCTTTCAACCCCAGTTTCTAAACCCAGCTTTTTTGCCTCATTTTCCAATGACACCGGAAGCACTGCTGCAATTCCAACAGCCTCAGTTCCTTTTCCCATTCTATATACCTGGGACAGAATTTAGCTTAAGCCCTGACCTGGGTTTGCCTGGATCTGCCACATTCGGTATGCCTGGAATGGCTGGTATGACAGGATCACTACTGGAAGATTTGAAGCAGCAGATACAAACTCAGCACCATGTTGGCCAAACCCAGCTACAGATACTGCAGCAACAAGCACAGCAGTATCAATCCACCCAACCCCAAATTCAGTCCCAAAAACAGCAGCAGCAAAGTAGCAAGCTGATGAAAGCAGAGCAAAATACCTTAGTAAGCTCAGACTGCCAGCTGATAAAGGATATGCCATCGTATAAGGAGTCAGAAGAAATTTCTGAGAAACAAGAGAAGCCAAAGCAAGAATTTACTAATGAGAATGAAGGACTAAAAGAAAACAAAGATATGAAGAAGCCAAAATCCTCAGAACCAGCCATCCCACCACCCAGAATAGCTTCTGGAGCAAGGGGGAATGCAGCCAAGGCTTTGCTGGAGAACTTTGGGTTTGAGTTAGTTATCCAATACAATGAGAACAGACAAAAAGTGCAGAAAAAAAGCAAGACTGGTGAAGGTGAAAACACAGACAAACTGGAATGTGGAACCTGCAGTAAGCTGTTTTCCAACATTCTTATTCTGAAGAGTCATCAAGAACATGTACACGGACAGTTTTTTCCATATGGAGCATTAGAAAAGTTTGCCCGACAGTACAGGGAGGCGTATGACAAGCTTTATCCAATTTCTCCATCTTCTCCAGAAACACCACCGCCTCCACCACCACCTCCTCCACCACCACCACCTCCTCCTCCTCCTCCAACTCCTTCTCAGCCTTCTTCAGCTGGGGCTGGAAAAATTCAAAGCACACCTCCCACTCCTTTGCAAGCTCCACCGCCCACACCACCGCCACCACCTCCTCCGCCGCCGCCGCCTCCTCCTCCACCACCACCACCATCAGCTCCACCTCAAGTCCAGCTTCCCGTTTCACTTGACCTCCCCCTTTTCCCTCCAATTATGATGCAGCCAGTGCAGCATCCTGCATTGCCTCCTCAGCTTGCCCTCCAGTTGCCGCCAATGGATACTTTATCTGCAGATCTTACCCAGCTTTGTCAACAGCAGCTGGGGTTAGATCCCAGTTTCCTGCGGCACTCTCAGTTCAAGCGTCCACGTACAAGAATCACAGATGACCAGTTAAAAATTTTGCGGGCTTATTTTGATATTAACAATTCTCCAAGTGAAGAGCAGATCCAAGAAATGGCTGAAAAATCTGGTCTTTCACAGAAAGTTATCAAGCACTGGTTTCGTAATACATTGTTTAAAGAACGACAGAGAAATAAAGATTCTCCATATAACTTCAGCAACCCTCCTATAACAGTATTAGAAGATATCAGAATAGATCCTCAACCTTCGTCTGTAGAACCTTACAAGTCTGATGCATCTTTCAGCAAAAGATCATCTAGGACTCGGTTTACTGACTACCAGCTTCGTGTCCTCCAAGACTTCTTCGACACAAATGCTTATCCAAAGGACGATGAAATTGAACAACTTTCAACTGTACTTAACCTACCTACTCGAGTTATTGTTGTATGGTTCCAAAACGCACGACAGAAAGCTCGCAAAAGTTATGAAAATCAGGCTGAAACTAAAGACAATGAGAAAAGAGAATTGACGAATGAGCGTTACATACGAACTAGTAACATGCAGTATCAGTGCAAAAAGTGCAGCGTGGTTTTTCCCAGGATCTTTGATTTGATTACACACCAGAAAAAGCAGTGTTATAAAGATGAAGATGATGATGCTCAAGATGAAAGCCAAACTGAAGATTCTATGGATGCCTCTGATCAAACAGTGTATAAAAACTGCACAGTTTCTGGCCAAAATGATTCATCAAAAAGCCTGGCAGTCACAGCAGCAAGCTCTGGCTCTGGTTCTAGTACTCCTTTGATTCCATCACCCAAACCAGAATCTGAGAAGGCTTCTCCTAAACAAGAGTCCATAGAAAAACCAAAACAAAATGAAAGCATCTCTAAGCAAACTGAGACAACTTCCCAAAGTGCCAAACCAGTACAGTCTACTCCAGTAAACTCTTCTGACCTTCAGCCCCCAGCTTCTCAACCACAGCAATCAAAACAGTCACAGATAGCAGGGAGACCTCCTTCTGCATCACAAACCACACCTGTTCCTTCCAGTCCTTTGCCAATTTCAATGACTTCTCTACAGAACAGTCTACCTCCTCAGTTATTACAGTACCAATGCGATCAGTGTACAGTTGCCTTTCCAACTCTAGAACTTTGGCAAGAGCACCAGCACATGCATTTCCTAGCAGCCCAAAACCAATTCCTTCACTCCCAGTATTTAGAAAGACCAATGGACATGCCCTATATGATATTTGACCCAAATAATCCTTTGATGACTGGACAGTTGCTTAATAGTTCTCTTACTCAGATGCCACCACAGACTGGCTCATCACATACGTCACACCCTGCTACAGTTTCTGGTTCCCTGAAACGAAAACTAGATGATAAAGAAGACAATAACTGTAGTGAGAAAGAGGGAGGAAACAGTGGAGAAGATCAACATCGTGATAAGCGTTTGAGAACGACAATTACTCCGGAGCAGCTGGAAATACTCTATGAAAAGTACCTTCTAGATTCCAATCCCACCAGAAAGATGCTAGATCACATTGCACGTGAAGTTGGACTGAAAAAGAGAGTCGTACAAGTCTGGTTTCAGAACACAAGAGCCCGTGAAAGAAAGGGACAATTCCGTGCAGTAGGTCCAGCCCAGTCCCATAAAAGGTGCCCTTTCTGTCGAGCTCTGTTTAAAGCAAAATCAGCTTTAGAAAGTCACATTCGCTCTCGACATTGGAATGAAGGGAAACAAGCTGGTTATAGTTTGCCTCCAAGTCCTTTAATATCAACAGAAGATGGAGGAGAAAGTCCACAAAAGTACATATTCTTTGATTACCCATCACTGTCATTAGCAAAAACTGAATTATCAAGTGAAAATGAATTAGCCTCCACTGTATCAACCCCTGTTAGCAAAACTGCAGAGATGTCACCGAAGAACCTCTTAAGTCCTTCTTCTTTTAAAGCAGAGTCTAGTGAGGATATAGAAAATTTGAATGCCCCTCCTGCTGACTCTGGATATGATCAAAACAAGACTGACTTTGATGAGACTTCATCAATTAATACTGCAATTAGTGATGCCACAACAGGGGATGAGGGGAACAATGAAATGGAAAGCACGACTGGCAGTTCAGGGGATGCAAAACCTGCTTCACCACCCAAAGAACCAAAACCACTTGTGAATGACACGCTATCAAAAGCTGCAACTACACCTACAAGTGAGAATACTGATGACAAATTTCTCTTTTCCCTAACAAGCCCCTCAATACACTTCAGTGAAAAAGATGGTGACCATGACCAAAGTTACTATATTACTGATGACCCTGATGATAACGCTGACCGTAGTGAAACTTCAAGCATAGCTGATCCAAGTTCACCGAACCCATTTGGAGCTAGCAATCCCTTTAAATCCAAAAACAGTGATCGGCCAGGCCACAAACGTTTCCGAACACAAATGAGTAACCTTCAGCTTAAAGTTCTCAAAGCTTGCTTTAGCGACTATCGAACTCCAACAATGCAGGAATGCGAAATGCTAGGGAATGAGATTGGCCTGCCCAAACGTGTGGTCCAGGTCTGGTTTCAGAATGCCCGGGCTAAAGAAAAGAAATTCAAAATTAACATAGGGAAGCCATTCATGATAAATCAGACTGGACCTGATGGGACAAAGCCAGAATGTTCTCTATGTGGTGTGAAATATTCTGCACGTTTGTCCATAAGAGACCATATCTTTTCCAAACAACACATTACAAAAGTGAGAGAAACTGTGGGAAGTCAGCTAGATCGGGAGAAAGATTATTTAGCTCCTACAACGGTTAGACAGCTGATGGCACAGCAAGAATTGGATCGCATAAAGAAGGCTACTGACGTGCTAGGGTTAACAGTACAGCAGCCGGGCATGATGGACAGCAGTTCTCTTCACAGTATCAGTTTGCCAGCAGCTTATCCTGGACTCCCTGGCCTTCCTCCTGTTCTTCTGCCTGGAATGAATGGTCCATCCTCCTTACCGGGATTTCCACAAAGTTCAAACAGTAAGTCTATAAGGGAATGATTTTCTCACTTTATTCATTCGATTGTCTTCATAGTCACCATCCCCTTCTAAAAGGCTGCATATTATGCATTCATATAATGCTTGTGAAACTGGTGTGAGTAGCTGAAAAGTACTGCTATGAGGTGTACACGATGCAATTTTCGATTGTTACTGTACCCTGGATGATACCTCTGATTTTGAAAAAAAAAAAAAAGTAATTCATTAATTTAATAGAAATCTAATTGACAGATATGTTTTTACCCCTCATTAGGCTTCTGTAACAAACCCAATATAACAGTAGCATTATTATGATGGGTTTAGTCTGTTTTGAATGATACTCCTTTAGGCAAAATTTGGTTAGATTTTTGTATGTACACTTTTTGTTTGAAAATATTTAAATTAATATCTGATGAAGCACAAAATAGTGCTTCACCACATTATCGGTTCATCAGGTATTTGGTCCACCCCTTAGACCAGTCCAACCTGTTGTTTAATTCAGAACAAATATTTAAAATAAAATGCTGCCCAAGACCCTCTATAATATTTCTGAATATTTCCCTACTAAGGTAAGAAGGTTTTTGTTGAAAGTGATTTGTAATGGCAGTTTCATTGTAATCCAGATTGCAGGAGCTGCTGAAAATCTCCTACCGCCAGGTTGTGAAGTCATTGCAGACACATGCCACTACATGTGGGGCTGCACTTTTAACAGAACACATAGCTCTGTTTTACTGACTGTTCTGATTTGGTTTTGACTCTGGCTTTTGCTCACATTGAAAAGCACTTCCTCTTGCAATACGTTTCACTGACATTACAGAATCAAGTTTTCTGCAGAATGATTTGTTTAGTCCTCAAAGAATGAACCTAATTTATTTTCTCGTATTAGGCTCTAATTTTGCAGTCAGAGTTCATTGTGAGTGCAGCCTTGCAGATTGAAGCTCTCCCATTCGCCTCCTAACTTCACACATTCACATCAAATACGTGCACAGCAGAGCTGGGGAGCTGGTTAAGACCCCTCACCTCATTTTATCCATTAATTCCACTTGCTGTTGATCTCTAAACTTTGATTTAGAAATCAACTCACTTTGGCAAGTAAAGTAGGGGTTTAATCACCAGTGTTTGTTAGACATACTAAACATACTGTAGCAATGTCTTTTTTGCTACCCCTCTCTGCTTTGATTGATGATGAACATGTTATTATTTCCCTAAGTGGTGGTCAGAGCATCTTGTTTTTCTCTTCATTGGATCAGAATGGCTTTTCTTCCACAATGGAGTCTCTGGCTAAGTGCCCTTTGGCTTCTGTCAAACAGTTATTGGCACAGAGAGTGCATATAAAGGAAATATAGAGTTGCTGTATTTCCTTCTTAATGGCATACAGTGCCAAAATGGTCCAAAAATGTCTGGTTGTTGTCACTGAAATTATAGATATGATTCTCCATATAACTTTGCTAAAGAGCTTTTGTTAGTTTGACCTTCAGGTAAAATGGAATCCAGAAAACTCAGGCTTTGTCTATACTACTAAATGAAATTTGCTTGGGAAGGTAGCATTACATTTTTTACTCTCAAAAACAGGTGCTCATGAGTTATTTAGGAGAATGCCAGCTGGCCCACAACAAACCAGTGCCAGTGACCATTCTTACTATTTAACTTCACAGATGGTTTAGTTTCAGTTTTTAGGAAATGTGCCCTGGTATTGTTTAATACATTTACTGATGTAGCCTCAGAGTCTGGAAATTGTCACACACCTTGCAAGTGTAAAAGGTATTATCACAGGCCAACTGGTCCATAATAATTGAGTTTTCAGATCTTCTGATTTCCACAAAATATCTCTTATTTGAGATAAATTTAAATCATTAGTGCCATAGCATACACAACGCACTGCCAATTGAGATGGAGTTTTACCCCCTTTCTTCTTGCATCTTCTTAAGGTTAATTAGCCTATTGTGGGCAAACCCCACTGCGTAAACTAGCTCACAGAATCTTGTTAACTTTTTATTCTGCCATATGCTAAATAGCCCCTTCATCTTGCTTTTGTTGCCTGGCAAATACTTGCATGCATAAATCTCCATTCCCTGATGTTACATAATGGAGCAGTCATAGTGAATGGGAAAAAAAAAAAAAAAGATTATTTTACTCATTCACTGTAGAAAACCAGTAATATACTCAGATGTTCTCCAGTACGTGCTCAACACTAGTATTTTCTGCATCTAATTAACTCATTTATGTTTTCTTCTCTATCCTGATTTGGCTGATAGTTCCAATGTATATTTGATGATAAAAATTGTTTAAGAAGTATCTCTTTGGAAACAGGTTTCCAGGCAAGCTTTTCTTTGGCTACGGTTCTTTTAGCAGCACATATATTCTCAGGCAGCAGGACAATTGTTCATCATTCTTTGCATGAAGGATTTTTCTGAAGCTAACCCCCTGATGACTCACTATCCTGTATTTCAGGTCTACTTGTGAATTCCACTCTGAGTGTGTCATTTCTTCTCTTTTGGACCAAATCCCAACAAGGCACCTCAGAAGTCTCACTGGGGTCGCTTATATTCCAATATTCAACTGTTTTCACTTTCGCTTACAGGGTTGGTAACTGTGTATCTTGTGGCAAAGCCCATCCATTCTGTCCTACATGTTTGTTTAAAGCACAATGTCAACATTAGTAAGATCCTCCCTTCTAAAGAATTTGTTTGCAGTTTGGTAAGACAGGGAACTAGTGAAACTGTCATAGTAATCATCACATTTAAAATTCTCTTCTTGTGTTTTTCTTTATTCATGGTAGACAGAGAAATTAGTCTGGTTATTTTTACTGGTTAATACAAGTTTATGTACAACTTCCTTCTTCTTGTGTCCAATATTGTTTATGGGTTTCCAAAAAGGCACAAAACCCAGCTAAACTTTGTAAAATACTATTATTTTTTAAAGTGCATTATTTGCTTTTACAGAATGTTTGAAATGGCACACTTGAAAATAATGCTAACTCACAAAATATAACTACAGCTCATTTTATCTTCTTTATGTAGTCCTTGAACTGAAGTGTTATTTGCAAAGATTATTAGATTTGTCAAAATATGATCGCTTCAGTTCTGGATGTAAAGATCCAGTAACTTTGAATTCAGTTATTCTGTTCTAAAACAAGTGGGTTTTAATGTCAGGATTATTGTGTGGTTCGAGGATAGTATGTTAAAGAGTCCTCTCACCTGTGGGATACATTGCTCTAGATAATGTAATTATACCATCTTGGGAGCATCAGATGCTGAGCAAGGTCTCCAAATTACTGCTGTGTTTGCTCAGCATAATTACTCATATGGACTTATTTGATGGAATTCTAATTCATATCAAATTTTAGTTCCGGCTCATCTTTCTTTTTCAAGCCGCTTCATAGGTGACTGTAGATAGAAGAGTTCACTCACTGTTTTCAGCTGCTCTTAAAATTCACATTTTCTTTTCTTCTTAGCTTTGTGTTTTTACCTGTGATCCCTTGCAGAAAACTAGTGCTTCATCTTTCTTCTAGCTATTAATACTGGTTTTATGAACCTTTTCATGTCATCATCATTACCACAGGTCCTTTGCACATCGCATAAGCCTGGGCTGCCTTGAAGATTCACAGCAGCTTTTTCCAAGAATGCACACACTGCTGGGTAACACGTACCTAGTGACTTTTGAAACCTTATCAAGAGGGAAATTTGATTCAGCAGCAATTACTGTCATTATTGGGGCACTAAATTCTGTTCTCTGTTTGCTTTTGGCCCATTGACAGCAGTTTCGTTTTTATCTTTTTAGCCCTCTGATTCCTCCAAGAATCAGAGAATTCTCTCCTCTTTGATAGTCACTTAAAAGAGTTAGCAGAATTAGAATGTTTCTTCATGATTAGTGAATTTTCTGTTCTACATCTCTCATGTCCGGAAATGGAGCATTAGTTTTGTCAAGTTTTCTTTGTCTAGTTTTGGAAAGCCTCACTTCCACATTTAACCTCCAATGAAACAGGTGGATTTCACTGTTCTGTTGCAGCCTGTCTGGATATTTGACTGAATTCTGTGTATTTCAACTATATTTCAAAGAATATCTGGAAAATGGAATAAATCTGGGCTGCTCTGGGCATTATCATTGTGAGCAGACTGAAGACAACATGATGTGTAAGGGTCAAAGAGGTTAAGAATAGAAAGAAATCGGAAAAATCCTAAGTAGTTGACAAGCCCAAATAACCATGACAAAGCTGAGGCAGCAGTTCACACCAACTGCATCATTCATGCATTTTTCAACTATGGTATTTATCATTTACTGTATTTTCATCAGATCTCACACACAATTGCCTGTTATTTCCCGTTGAAAGCGTAGGGGCAAGCAGTAACATCTTCAGTGTTATTGTGCAGTAACTGTGGCAATTACCCACTTTTTAATTATACTGTTGTGACTGGTTTCACCATACTATCTAATCCATACGAACAATGCATTTTAACTCCTTAGTGTTCCCCCATTAAATAGGAGTAATGACATGGTGACAAACATTAAATGGCCTCTTTGTTAAATCTGGTAATTATTCCCTTTGAATCCTAATTACTTTATTCCTAAGTAATGCTAAGCACCTGGATATTCAAGATTTAAACGTCATTCTTGTTCAGTCCATTAGTGCTTCCTAGTAGCTAATACCCATCCAACCTCCATTACAGGGCCTGCATTTATTGTTCTCCATGCATGAGTAGACTGCTCCCAACATTGCTTCACTGCATAGTCCTTTGCACATTGCACACTTTGTATGCTTTTTTCTCTTTCAAACTTACCTGAAAAGATGACAAGGGGTGTAATGTACAGCCTTTTACAGTTAGTTGCCTTTTCTACCCTGTGCCATCATTTAATTTTCTGACCAACTATACATCTCACTAAGGATGCTTTTTAATAGACTGTTACCAGCCACTGCACTATAGCTGGTACTTGAAACAGAGAAAAAAAAAATTCTTCCATTAAGTTATGAGGCGTGCTTCTTGTGTGTATGCACCCTCCAGACAGAACCAGTCCATCCTTAGGTTGCTTTCTCTAATGAGGTGGAGGACGTCATGCCTGCATGCTTCAAGTAAACAGAGGACAGCAGCATTCCTGTGTCAAAGTATTTTAGTGCTATTGCACTTATTTCCCAGAAAATACTGCGTTGACCTGATTGTCATGGTAAAGAAAAGCTCTGTTCAGACTCTAAAAAATGAAAATGAAAGCTGCGTGGTATCCCAGTAATGAACAGCTTTGACCTGATTGCTTGTTCTGCTGTTTTTTGAATTGTCATTTCCTGTTGATATTTACTTGTCTAAACATCTTTCTTTATTATTATTTGCATAAATGTTTCTTTTTATTTGAGCGCTAATTACTTGTAGTGAGCACTGTAATTATCAGATTTCTTAGGTGAGGGATGTGTGGGTTATCATCCCAGAGGCACGATAAAAATTAGTCAGAATGAACAACAAAGTAGAGATCTCTCAAAGTATCAATTAGAGGGAAACACTCTCACTGTGCTTAATGCTTCTTTTCTAATAATCTACTACTGAGCCTATGGAAGAAAATGAACAAAACAAGGAGAGTTCTATTTCTGCAGGTGTGAATCTGATCCTGCCAGTGGGGCTGGTTTGATTTCCACTGCCTTTTACGGGACTTCTCTATAGGCAGAGATTCATGCATGACCCCCATGCTAATAGAATCAGGATTATAAAGTGAGTAAAAGCTGTTGGTTTTGCTGTAGATGATATATTATGAATTTAAGGCTGTAAGATTCACAGAAATGTACTAAAAGCCATTTTAAAATGTGGTTTATTCATGCCATAGGTAATTCCAGATTATGTGAGAAATGCTGAACGTTACCTTATGCATTGACAACAGTCATATTTTTGTTGTTTTCAGCTTTAACATCTCCCGGTGCAGGCATGCTTGGGTTTCCTACTTCAGCTACTTCGTCTCCTGCCCTGTCTCTCAGCAGTGCCCCCTCCAAACCTTTGCTGCAGACTCCACCACCACCACCTCCACCGCCACCACCACCCCCACCTCCACCACCTCCTCCTCCTCCTCCA
>JAAGNO010024184.1:44463-56449 GCA_033439905.1 Ceryle rudis
CGTCACTATGGCTCAATACTTCTCCAGAACAAAACCAGTTCAGGTTCCGATGTATATTTATCATCTAAAAGTTACATCATGGATTTTTGTTTTACACATTAAGTCAATAATTCTGCTTGTTGACTGTCTTAAAATTTGAGAGAAAAAAGTCCCAAGCAGCAAATCAGCAAAATATGAAAGAAAAAATTGAGGATCTATTTGTAACAGTAAAAATTTACAGTTGTCCAATTTTTTAAATGGAAGAATTGAGAGAGAGGACAACCTGAAAATTGTTGACAGTAGCACTGATGCTTTGAGTTAGAGGGTCCCTCTGTGGATCATAATCCTATAATATATCATCTATGCATGGCCCTGGTTTCTGACATAATTTAAACAAAAACTATATGAGGTTCCAGGTGAAAAGATGTAGGATTGGTACTTGGACATTTTGGGAGCGCTGCATATTTTGTGTCCCATTAAAGTTCCTGCAAAATCATGGAAGCTAGAAATGGGGAAGACTCGTTAAATGTATGGTCCCCACTCATCCATAATTGTTCCTTGCAGTGTATTACAGGAAGTTTTGTCCAGTTTAATTTTAAATTACTCAAGCACTGGGTCTCCTGCAACCTCCCTTGAGAGTGTGCTTTGCAGTTTATTGAATATTACTGTTAGAAAACTGTTCTGTGCCTTTCAGCCTACATGTTCCTTCTTACTTAGGGCAGGAGTTCTGCAAGTAAAGACCATTTGGTGTGAGGAAGCCGGTATTTGTCAAGATGAGTCAACTTGGTTTTACAGAATCTCCTCTGTGAAAGTCCAGATGTTCTTGAAAATAAAAGCAAATAGATTATATATGCTATACCAGACTCCATCTATTCCCAAACTTTAAAAATTTTTAATTTCTTCTGAAAGATGGAATACAAATATACCATACATTAATTGCCGTAACAAAGAAAAACATCCCTGCACCCTACTGACACTTCTTTCTACCTCCTCCCTTTGATACCATATAAATTAGATCAGTGAAACATTTACTGTATGGCAAATGGCCAATGGCAAAATGTTCAATGATTTGAACACATTCAGAATTTTATCTCTAGCATTTAACTGTAGCTCTAAAATGTAGCTCTCCACAGTTTTGTAATTACAAGCAGAGGCATTATTTTCATTGTCATGATTTTTACATCTTGTATTCATAATAATTTATTCTTTTTCCACTCACACCACAGCAGAATAACAGGAGATTGGAATGCCTGTAAAATACCCATATCGTGTTAAAAGGCCTGTTATTAGCTATATGAGTTTTTATTTTGATATTTTTCTTGACACAGTCAAGTACCTTCAAAATGCAGGCTTCGCATCACTATACATAGAACCTCTTTTTTTTTTTTTTTTAATTAGTATAGCAAGATTAAGCCAGGAATCTATTGTAACTAAAATATTCATACAGAATAGTTCTCATAGACAAACTCTCGGTGTTGACTGGCTCATATAACAGATGTTTAAGTAAGAGATTAAGATTGATGTGTTAGTACAGCATATAGCTGGCTTTTTATTTTAAAATAAATTGTAAAAAGCATATGGAAAGCTAGCAGAATGTGTGGTGATATAAAAAGACACCAGTGAAAATGAGAACAGCACTTCCCAAGAAAACAGTTAGCATAACTAAGTGGCAGGCTACTTGCATTAAAGATTTTACTTTTAATATACCTATAGATTGAAAACTCTGGGAAGATGATGGATCTCATTTCCCATTTCATATTTAAGCTTTCTAAAGAACCTTAAACCAAATCATCTAACTTAGAATAACTGTGATAAAATACAGCAGGACTTCCATAAATCATACAAAGGAAGATTCCTATATCAAGGTAATGTGTTTTCCTTTCTATTAGTCCCATTTTAGTTGTACCCAATGGGAAGATGCCTTCTTGACAAAACGGTCTTTTCACAATTTGTCTGGTCAGGTGAGAAGTAAAATGCTTTTTTTCCAGGTCAATAATATTAAAACAAGTTTCATCAAGGTTGCCATGACTACTGGTGGGAATAGATACCATGTTTTAGTGATCCAGAATGCTATTGTTTATCATCATTCTCTGGTAAGTGCAGTTGATGCTGTGATATCAAACCAGCAAAAGTAGACCACAGCAGTCTTTTTTTTTTTTTTTTTTTTTTTTTAAGTTCTTAATGGCATAGTACTAAGGACAATATAAAATGAAATATCATTAAAACAAATAAATTACTTGAATAATAAGACCTCCTCCTAAGTAAAATGAAAAAAAAACCCAACCCCCCAGAAAAACCCAACCCAGAATCTGAACTAATATATGGCCACAGTTGTAACTCTACAAACACCTCATGGGCAGGGTCTTAGGGTGGTGTTTCAAAAACAGGCAGAGATGAGACGAAATGAATGGGATTTTGCAAGAAAGCCAGTTCAACACTGTAGGAACCATTAAAGTAAAAATTAGATCACCTGCTGACTTGTGGTCTGATGGGGAAAGTCCTTCAATAGAGGATGATTTGTAAGCACACATTCTTATTTCAAACAGTAGGTTGCCTGCTCCCCGCTGCTTGAAGTGAGTTTAATATTCATAGACGCATCTACAAGCTATTTACTCTGACCAAAGGGACAGGCTTTGTTGTTTCATGCTCCTGCACCACAGGATGGGACTGCTTTGTGCTGTGAACCCTTCTTTCACAACTCAGGACTTGAGCATCAGCAGGCCAGTTTGGTATTTTGATTGAACAGCATCTTCCCAAAGAAAATGAGAGAACTGGGAGGGGGTAGGATTGAGGCCTTCTGGGACCCTTTTTTCAAACTCTACAGATTCTTGGATGCAACCAGCATTTGCGGAAACTGTGGCTTACTTTGTTTTCTTACAAAGAAAGAAATAGCCTTGATATGTATGGCAATTTTAGAGATCTCATATCACATTTACAATAGCGAGGGTCCTAAAGCTGATGACCTGGCCCAAAATCAGGGCAGGTAAAAGTATTCTGCTCTCTTATATCCCCAACTAATTTCCACAGAGAAGAAGTGCTCTTCATTTGCTGTCCAGAACTATGCACTGCAGCATTGCTACAGAGGATTAAACAGCTGCTCCCTTTCCCCTACCTCATATATAATATGCATTTCAGTGAGCCAGTTTATACCAATTTAGAACCTGCTAGGGTGAAACATATGATGTACATTTAAAATTAATTATTTACGTCATCTTTTGGAGTTTTGCCAGAAAATAGATATCCTTTAAAGTGCTGTGGTTTTTTTTTTCATAGCTATTAATTGCTGAAATTGCTGAAATCACCTGAACAAATTGCTTAGGAATTTTGTTGGAGAAACTTCATTCCAATGAGACAGTAAGTGTTCTAGAACAGACTGTGCAAGGTGTGTGGTGATATGCCCTGGTATTTGTTCAAAAAGACCTTATTGACATTAAACAATTTATTTAAACTATCATATGATGTGTAGGAGCTAATTCAATGTTGAGGCATTAGTGCTCACTGTTTTAAAGCATTGTTTCCAGTTCAAATAAAATCCTCCTTATCATGCTTAGTTTGAAGACACACTAGAAAGTTGAACAATAAATAGTAAGTGTTGAAGAAAGTCCACCTGAAAATTCTGTTAAATAATTCCTGCTACCTTTCCTTTCAAAATATAATTCACAAGCTTTTTCTATAAGAAATTGTTCATAAATCTTTCAATTGATTTGTCTGTTCACTGATTTTTAAAACTTATGTGGCATTCTGTACATTTTCCTTCCAGTCATTCCCTAGGATACACATATTCCTCATGTTGGTCTAGTTGGACTGACAGGAAGGGTTGGTCTTTTGCACCTCTCTGAATTTCAGGTGCAGGAATTGAAGAAATGACTCTGTGTGTGTGTGAAACTTACCACTCCCTATCACCACTGGCCCTGTAAAAGGGAGGGAACAAAACAGATTATCTGGGCTTCATAAACTGAGAATCCTAGTTCGGAATTCATAGATAATTATGACCACAGAGGTATACTTTCTACATCACACAGGCCATAAAACTTTCTTCTAGTCATTTCAATGCAGAAAAGAAATGCTTGCCTATAGCCAAAGAGAATGTTATTGAGCTCAGTAACGAACACATTCCTTTTTGCCAGTGCACAGAGTCACATCTCTTACTACCCCAGGCCATTCATGGCAATTTGATTCTGGTCTGTTACACAAGGTAAAGCAGCAACCTGAATATACAAATACTTATGGCTTTCATTGTTGATAAGACTTGGAGAAGCATTAGATAATGTGCTACTTAATATATTTATTGGAGGTGCCTGGAAATGGATGATGACTTCAGATGGATGAAGGTTGCACAGCACTCAGTAAATCAACACAAATTTCTCTGCGTTACTTTTGTGCCTGCATGAAAGTCACCATAAGTCAGCTGCAACATAAACTGTTGACACAGCAGCTCTTCAACACAGTTTCTGTGTCATCCAGAAGGTGCAATATTTGGAGGCATTCAAGAGAATTGAAAACAGTTTCTCTATTCAATCTGAGCAGTTTAGGTGTATTAAAAAAAAAAAAAAAACAAAACACTACAAAAAACCAACCAAACACAAAACCACAAAAAAAACCAAACCAATTTCAGACTAAGAACTTTGATGACACAACTTTTTCATGTTATGTATAAAAACCACAGCATATTTTGTCACACAAGCTCTCCCTCCCCTACTCCTTCCAAACCAAGAAAATGATGTGGAAATGCTACTGACCCTGAACTGCATTCCGCAAAGGCTAGGCCTTCTAATGAAATCAATTAAAGTAAAGTCAGTCCCCAAAGAAAGGCAAGGTTAACAATATTCACCAGAGAGGCTCTACGTTCCTAATTGTCATAATGCAATTGTCATAGCTGGGACAATTAAAGATGACTGATTCTGCATCATAGATTGAGTCATGAATCAGTGGAAGAAACTCTTACTGAAGTAAACAAACATTAAAAGCCTTGCAGGACTTTGTGATGTATCACAAAATACCTAGAAGTTCAGGTTGAAGTTAAGGATGGTGATTGTGCTCAGGAGAAAAGTGCTTGCTGCTTAGTATGGTCATGATAATGTTAGGTAGATGGTTGGACTAGATGGTCTTGGAGGTTTTCTCCAACCTTAATGATTCTGTATGATTCTTTGCAATAAAAGAGCCACTGTTATTCAAGAGTCAACATTAATAACAGGTAGGAAGAAGTACCTATTAAACCAGCCAGAGAAGCACATTAGCAGCAAAGCATTGCTTCTGGAACCCTAGCTAGCTAACTCTGTGTTTCAGACTGCTTCGGATACCTTAAAATCAACAGAGCAGAACAGAGCAGAGCAGAGCAGGATGACTGATGATACATGCCAACACAACATCTTACAAGCATCAGTAACATATAACTACATATCCTGCAGGTAAGGAAGAACTGCTGAGTACACTGGGAGCACAGCAAAGGATGAAGCAGCCCAGGCTATGAGAACAGGGAAAGATGAAGCACAGCTGGTGGCCTATTGGACAGGACCTCCATACCACACCACACGACACCATACCATACCTTACCAAACCACACTGTATCATACCATACCATACCATACTGTACCAAACCACACCATACTGTACCATACCACACAGTACCATACCATATCACACCAAACCATACCATACCAAACTACACCATATCATATCACATCATACCATACTATACATACCAAACTATAACCATACCACATCTGTGCCAGATGTGTTATGCCACATCTGGAAAAAAACAATAGCTAAATGCCAGATTCTCCAGAGAAGTTCTGCAGGTTTTTTTTTCTGGGCTTGACCTATTTGGCCTTTTCAGGCCTTCTGCAAGATGTTTGACACTGCAGGCTCAGACATTATGTATTTTTCCTTGAATGGCTCTCATTTCACTTATTTTTAATGTTATTGTCCCAGTTACTAAGTAAAATAAAATTGTGATACACATCCTTCCCTTTAACTGCTATTCCTCTGTTATACTTGATATTTTAAAGCACCCAGTCAAAGGATCAGAGAAACAGCTCTTACATTTGTTGAAATATTGAAGTGCTTTAACTTCAACAAGCTGGAGCTCCATTCAGTACAGAGTAGTTATCTGTAAGTCAGTGTTTCAGTCTGGCTTCCATGCTAAGCAAGAAGTTTATTAAAGAGTCTATTCTGGAGTTATTAAGTGTATTATTAAATAAGCCAGTTCCACAGAGGATGAGAAGTTTTCAGAAGTGATATGGTCAGGTCCAGCTCGAGCTGATGTAAAGATAAGTAGCTTCTTTACATTTAAAGCAGTGAAATACTTTGTTCCCTGATTCTGAATTAGAGACTACAATATTTGTAATGCTTATTTCAGGCTTGCATAGCTCAGCTTTGAGTCACTGTTCAACTCATTATCATTATGCATTTATTGTTGAGGTACTATCTGTTTGCTCTGCACTCTAGAAGAACTACTCCCACAAGGAAAATGCTAATTCCCACAGAGGTAGCATTGGAGGCATTTATAAACTTGGAACTCCTGCATACTTTTCCTTTTATCTCTTTTCTCAAGTGACACGGAACTAGCAATGGGAATATCTAATACGCCAAGACATACACTGTCAGATTCTCACAGCATCACCCCCTTCCTCCATCCTGTCTTTCCTAGGCCAGGGTAATTAGTTCTTCTCATGGCTGGTAATTAAAGCCAGATCTCATAGACCTAAACACTTTGGGAAAGAAGATTAATGATAGGCTTTCTGGTTTTGTGTCTCACAAGGGTGGGGAAATCATCATGAGGAGGAGGAGGAATGTGGAGGAAAGTGTTGTGTTCTGTGCAGTAATTGGAGAAAATGGCAAACACACGACTTGTAGGGAGTGAAGAAATTAGTTTAATGGCTTTCCAAATCATTGTTTTCCCCCTTTTGGGGTGAAATTTGCTTACAGGACATTTCCCATGCCTTCATCTTGAGTGTACCAGACAGGATTGTGATAATTTTCTTCCCACAGTGAAGTGGGAATGGAAGTTGTTGGAGGCAGCAGCCACCTGGTATGACTGAGTATGGCTTAGCTTTGACAGATGATCCATCAGTGAGAGAGTGGCCCAGGTATGTTCAGAGCAAGGGCTGCTGACCAAGGTATTCTGTCCAGTTATCGTTTTATTTTAGAATCCCAAAGAGAGATTGGAAAAATCTATCTTCCAAGACACTGATACAGAGGTCTCTTTTTAAAACAAACAAACAAACAAACAAACAAAAAAAACCCAACAAACCAAGCGGTATAGGGCTTGTTGAAAAAAAATAATTAAAAATCTAAGCTTGTGCTACTGCATTCTCCCACCCCCCAAAAGACTTAGTGGTGAACACAGGAAAATTTTGAATCAAACTATTTGAGATGAAATGTAAAAAATCTGATTTAGTTACCCAAGTATACATCTCTATCAGCTCTCTTAAATCCAGTGGAGTTAAATCTAATTTGTAGTCGAGTAACTGACCTTGGAACCTAACCCAATGTGCATTTATGTGCATCCCATGTCCAAGAACAGATCATAAGTGCTTGAATGCAGGATCACTGTTCCCTTTCAGCTGTCATTATTATTATTTATGCTTTGTAGTACTATAACATCAAAGGGACCACAATAAAATTAAGATCCCATTTTACTTTGGAAGAAATATAAATCTATTGTCCAAGAAAACGTTCACTCTAAGCTGAGGAGACAGGTGAAGTATATGTTGGAGGAAGGAAACAAAGGTGAGGGAAAGAAGATATATAGGAAAAATTAAAGAAGTCCTAGTTATACACTTTCATTAGGAACTCTGTTATAAATAGGTTTACAGATGAGCTAAAAAGAAAAATCAGTGAGTGTCTCAGTCACTAAACAGAGAACGAAAGCAAGCAATACAACACTAATACGTTCATGTGGCTGCTTAAAACAAGCTGAATAGTTTGTCCTTACTCATGGAAGACTTGCATAGTCTTTGAAATAAAAAAAAAAGTTTGAGATTTGTCTCTCATTTAAGCAACTTAAATATGCGGTCCTGGGATATTTCAATTTACTTCTTTTCCAGGCCATACCTATTCGATATGAATTGCCCCTAAGCATTATTCACCCCAACAGAGTTAATTTTAAAATAATATGGAAGCTGTCCCATCAGGTTCTCCAGTTACATAGGAACTTCTTCCATCTCCACAAACACAAATTAATAGGGAAATTACAGAACTGGATCCCAGCCACAGGAATCTGTTCCCCTGTCTCTTCTCTCTAACATGAGTCCATTTTGTACATGAATTTTTACCAGGTGTGGAATTCTGTTACCACTGAGGTTCTGTAAAACTTCTCATTCAATGGAGCTCTAAGTATCTAAATTACAACTGTTTAACATAGGTTTACTGTCTCACTGCTTTTTAAGGAGAATTATGTGGATTAAGCTCTGCCTAGTAGGCCATGTATGTTAAGTTTTAAGCAATATTTTCACCCTTAGTTTCTCACATTTTTTACTGAGGATCACAGAAAGACCATAATAAAACTAGTAATGAGAGAGAGCCCATCTTTTTCAAATGTCTCCAACAGTTTATAACAGTATCTGTGCTGCATCTTATTATTTATTTGGCTCACATTCTTCAGAGTGGGCTGCAAGTTTTAGGCACCAACTTGCCTCAGATCTTGGAACAACAGAAAAAAAAAGGCCATTCACAAAGAGCATCTACACACGTTTTCATGTGTGCACACATATGTATCAACTAAGGAGTGAAAAAGACCTCTTTACATCTTCTGCTGCTCAAACAAAAGGCCTGTTATACACTCTCAAAATTTTACCGCGCCAGAATGGCAAACTGGTACATTCTGGTATACTTAAAATAATTAACACGCAATTCAAACCCTGGCTGAATTTGAAACAAGCTTTGGATGCTAAGGCCTTCTGAAAAGCAGGCAACTTTGAACATATTAGCATTTGTCTAATTAGCAGTTTAGAGGCTGTGGAACAGTAAAAAATTACAATCCCTCCAGGGAATGGAAGGACCAAATCCTTTCTGCAAGAACTTGTCATATAACTGTGGGACCAGAAGAGCCATCAGAACAGCCCTCATGCTCAAGAAACAGTGTGAGGAAAGTTTGAAGGATCATTTGGACCTATGAATCTCATGAGAAAGAGCTAAAATGGTCAAGGTGCACATAGCAACTGGCAAGAGAAATAATACACATACAAACCTTCAGTGGCATAGAGTTGAGACAAGAATTAGTCATTTCTTTGATGCAGGCTTGAGTGTATGTGATGGTTCACGTAGAAGTAAATAGCTACCATAAAGATACCAGCCACCTTGAGTAAACTGAAAGGTAAGTAAATATTTGTGTAAAACACCTTTGGTACAAGAGTTGTACTTATGAGAGGGTTGTTCAGATTTCTGTTCACACTTTTGATTTCTAAGTTTTCCCCTGGATATTCTAGTAATGAATGCTCCAAAATTCAGAACATTTCTATTCTTATTGTTTCTGGCTTTATGGGTTGCTTTTGCAGAAGGAACAAGGAATGTGTCATCGCTAGTGATGGGGAGGAAAACAAGTGTTAATACTCAGTCCTGGTCAGTTTTGACCACAAAGGAAGCAGGAATATAATGTACCTTTTTTTTTTTCTAGAGGATGAAATTCAGTAAGAGAAAGCTAAAAAAAAAAAATTAAAAATAAAATAAATTGTTACAAGAACCAATTCTTCCAACTTCTTTTGCAAGTCTGACACAGCTCATCAAATACATTTGCCTCACTAAAGACCAAGTTCAAAGCTACTGTTTTAGACTTTAGCTCTGAACTTTTTGTTAACTATGTCCCTGCGAGTGTTGCACAAGATACATTCTTCAAATTAAATAAACATAATGAATAGATGCAAGTTATATCCTAAAAGTCCGAGCTTTCTTTGCATTTTTCAAATATTAGGAGAATAAAATGGATTTGGGAGCTTTCAATCAACTTTGTTGCAAGCTTGTCTCTTCAAGGGTCTTCCAGAGCAAAGTAGCTCAAGGCATCCTGATTGATCATTTTTAAAGGGATTCCTTTGGCCACACATGCACTCAAAGCAGGGTCTTTTGCATTTCCTGTGACAAAAATAATCCCGGTGGAGTTCACAAGGTGAATAGAGCGAAAAAAACCACAAGAGAACGTGAACTAGAAGAAACTCGTCTTTCCCATTCTCAGGCTTACCATATGCAGTGTTTCCCACCTTCAGGCACATGGGTATTCCTCTCCCACAAAAATAAGTAAGTAAACAAAATATTTTTGCTCTTCTCGAGAGACATAAACCAGGTAGAAGCTGTCAGAAATGTTGGGCAACCTTAAGTAAGAGAACTCTGAGGTAAACAAAAACAAAGCTCAAAAATTTGATGTAAAATCTGCTGCAGGTTCATGTAAAAATAGTATTTATTGTTTACTGCTACACTTTGTCTTTAAATCATCAAGAACAAGGAAGAAATTTACAGCCGTTTAAAGACTGTGGACAGGCTTTGCTAAACTGCAGTGCCTAAGCTACTGATAAATTAGTATCAGAGTAAGGATAGGACAAGATAGTGCTATGACAAAAATAATATAAGGAATAATAAGAACCCAGGTGTACATAATTAAGATTGTAATTCAAGTAAAGGGTTTTGGTGACATCATTTATCAATGTCACCACAAACTCTCCATGGAATTACAGCTTTGTATGTAGAATTCAGATATATGTGATTTGTTGGAATACATGAGGAATGTTTCTATTAAAAGGAGACAGACAATATGTTAACCTTGAGTAGTGGCAGTGACAGGACGAGATAGGAAGAGGTTTTCCCTATTCTAGCTCAAACATTCAGAGCATTTCTAAGATATCTGGAAAACAAATGTATTTAGAATACTGGGTAGGGTTTTTTATTTTCCGCAAAAGCAGCAGAAAAACTTTCAGTTCTAGTGTGACTCAACACTACAACAAAAACAGTGTTTACCACAAAAGTGAACAAGACAACTATCAAAACTGATTTGTCCATCATTGTATAGCACAAAATCACATTAAGAGAAGCTCAAGATAAATATTTCCACTAAAAGGATGGTATATTTACAATTAAACACACGATAAGGCTAGTATTAAATTATTAATTGCAACTTAACTCATTTTTAAGAGGAAAAGAGTAAGCATTGATGCTTTTAAATATATGTGCTTTAAAGAGGTGATAACCATTATTCTTTGTGAATGTCTGTACTCTTTGTGAATGTCTGATTTGGGTTTTTTTTTTATTCTTATAAACAGAACACTCTTATGAAGGTAATTATGAAACAGAGGCCTCACAGTGAATGTCAATTTTAAGAGCCTTAATGAAACTTCTATGATTCTAACTTAAAAATTAATTAATGTAAACCCACTTTCTTAAATTAGACTTGTATATATAATTTCAATGCCAAACTACTTGCTACTCAGTCACCTCATGGACTATTCAGCCTCACTTAGATGCCCACAGTCTTTACACAATAAATCATAAAATCACAGAATCACAGAATGATTGGGGTTGGAAGGTACCTCCGGAGATCATTGAGCCCAACCCCACTGACAGAGCAGGATCACCCAGGGCAGGCCACACAGGAACAGTGCCAGGCGGGTCTTTAAAGTCTCTAGAGAAGGAGGCTCCACAATCTCTCTCCAAGCAGACAGCAGACTTCCCTGTGAGAAGGGTCCACCCGGCATAGTGGACCCTCTGTTCCCCTCAGCAGGGAGTCGCCTACAACTATAACCCTTCTTTTCTTGGTTGCAGCTGTGGCTGTGACACGGGCGTGGGCCTTTCTGACTGGGGACATATTCTGGTGGAGGTCGCCCATCGTCCACATCTTCGTTTGCTACTCTTTCTCAACCAGAACCTCCTATCTGTTTGCCAGCGGCACTCGAGAGGGTGAAGCGGGAAAGGAAGGGGCCCGTCTGCTGCCTAACCGTGAATTCGCCCCATTCGCTCCCCTCACCCAGGTTACCGCCCCTGTCCTGACAGGGTCCGGCTCCAGGGCCCCCCGAGCCGCGGGCGC
>JAAGNO010024184.1:56549-66985 GCA_033439905.1 Ceryle rudis
CCTGTCCCGCGGTCGCCTCGGCTCCCGGCGGGTCCCGCCGGGAACCCCCTGCCCGCCCCGGTCCAGCGCGGGCAGGGAGCCAGCCCTCGCCGCTGCCTCGCTCCGCGCGGGCTGAGAAGTGAGTAACATCTGCTGGAGGCAGCAACGTTCGGTGGATGTTCAGCAGAATGACGTGAGGCCTGACTGCTGCCTGATGAAAGATCCTGATCAGTGCAGGGAGAAAAACTCTTCCTGTGACCTGATAAGCTCAGCACTATATCTCACCTACATAAAATGCCTACAACTATAGCCCTAAAATCACAAAAAGTCACTTTCCTGAAGTACTCTTAATTGAAGCCTATAAATAGCATTCCTTAGGAAGTGTCCAGCAAACCTGTGATGGTCTTGAACACAGTCTGTGGAATGTTTGTTGTGTTTATGGATTGTGAACAGACGCTGATAATATCAGCAATTTTTTCAGATTTGGCATTTGTAGACTGCAATACTATCTCAAAAGATAATGCATTCTCTGAAACTCGCAGGAAATGATGACGTTAGAAAGTTCTAGGGTTTTAGTTCTCATAAAGTTGTGGGGTTTTAATTCTAATTTTAATTCTAATTTTAGTTTTGTGAAAATTGAAACAAAAAATATTTAGGAGCTTGTCAAATTACAGAACTTCAAGTTCACAAGTCTTGAAGGTTTAGCTTTTTATATAATGCTTGGAGAGAATGGCTTGAATGGGAGCAGTTTTGACCTTGAGTAACTTAATTTGGAAAGGAAATTTGCTCAAACTGGCTCAACATAGGAGTTCTCATCAAGGATTAATGCAGAAGATCAATATGAACTTTTTATAGCAGACTATTTTTGAAAGAGGACAACAAAAGGTTAGAATACTTCAAAACTTGAAAAAGCAAATTAGTATGACTTAAAGTGGGTAGTACAGGAATGAAAATGTAAAAAGCGGGGATGTTGATTTCATGCCAGCATTTAGTAATACAATACAACTAAAACACAGAGAAAACTGCCTTTAAACTGATATTTTTATATCTCTTTGCAGCCATAGCTGAGCTTTTAAACATTTGACTACCCTGTCTCTTCATCCCTTCACGGCGATACTGACTGAAAAATACTCATGGTTGCAATCGACTGATGCTACTGTCACAATTTTTGTATTTTCAACAAGGTCAAAATTGCATATTAACATACCTCTTTGAAAATTTCAAGTCTTAATTACCTCCTAAGCAAAAGAGTTCTGGCAGACACCTAAACATAGCTCTTCTTTCAGTAGCCATACACACAAATCTGACTCTTGAAGCATAAGAGCTCCTGCAGTGGGAAATCAGGGCCTCTAATAGCCCTGCACTAGCAACAGATATTTGTGCATGTCCTTATGCTACTTTACCTAAGGAACAAAAGGACAGATTGATCCCACTTATTGTTCCTATCACTGTCTCCTCTTCCCTTTTCTCTCCCTTAACTACAAACTAAGCTCAGATATGGCTTCTTAGCACAATTCAAACCTGACATTTTTCTCCAATGCCACATGGCAGACTCCTAGGAGCTTGCTACCTACCCATGGCCATTATGCCCAGCAAAGTGTGTGATGTTAAGGAAGCTCCATGAGCACTGGGGGTCTTTATGAGGTTTAGGTGTTTATGAGTCCAGCTACCTCTAGCCATTCCAGCATGTCCTCCTTTGACATTTCAATCCATTTCGTAATACTATTAAACTGCTGGCCAAGACTTTGCAGGTAACATGAAACATGTCTTAGAAAAATTTTACAAGATGTATGTAAAAGTAAAAATCTAATATGATGATTTAATTCACGCTCAAAATAATTATTTTTCTACTTGTTAAGGCAAATTTGCAACTAGTCTCCTCCTCTTAGGCCTCTCCAGCCTTTACCTGTGGCCTTTGGAAGTTCCTGAAAAACAGCAAGCAGTTTTCTCAGACAGGACATCTTGAGATCTTCCTCTCCTTCTGCTTTTCCTTTGGCTTTTTTTTTTTTTTTCATGAGGATGAGGCAATGGCATCAACATTTTAACTATCTTTATTCAGTGCTGGGAAAAAAAAAAAGGTATTTATAAGGCATTGATCCCTCAGCCCTGAAATTTCCATTCTTTGTTCCTCTTTTCCTCGCTTATTTTTGGTTGGTTTTTTTTTTTTTAATTCTTACCTCTTCCACTTACAAGATGCTTATTCCTGTACCCAAATATTTGGTATTTCTGCTCTCTGGACTATTTCTTGTCTTCCCTCCCCTGGATGCTGACTGTACTTTCAAAGACAGATGAAGTTTCCTCAGGTGATGGAGAAAGATCACGATCTTCTTTCTCTAAACCTCTCCATACTGGTTTGAAGTTGACTGGAGTTGAGTGATATTTTCAACAATGGCTGGTTGGTATTCTGTTTCCAAATGTGAGCTCTACTTTCAACAGCAGAACGATAAAGATGTAGTGCTTAATAATGAACAGCATTTTTTATTTTACAAAACAAGCCTCTCAGCTTCAGTGGTGTTATTCATGAATAACACCTTGTGCATATGCATTATGAGACAGTGCTTAATTGAATGATTGCATAATATGTTGTTCCACAGAATAAAATATGAAATATTCATTAGGCCAGAGAGAGAGTTAGAATGCCTGGTGATTAAATCACTCACCAGGGAAATCCAGCTCCTACTCCTTCCTCCACGTGAATATGTAAGTGGTTTATTCAAAAAGGCTTTAAAAGGAACTAGGAATTTTACACCAAAATATACTAAACCCTCATGGCTAGTGTATTATCCCAACATCTAGGACTATGCTCTGAGTGGGGCATGGACAGACATGGCTAAATGTAGATCACCTACATCCTTCCATGTAGTTAGAAATAGTCAGATGCTTTAACCAGTAGATAATGGGTTTAATGGAACCAAAATCTCCCTACAGATTTTATTTTTCAGGAAGTGATTGACTTGCTTATAGGTACCTCATAGCAGGAAGGGGTTTCCAGGTGGGACTCCAGAATAAAATGGAGCACTTTATTGTAGTCTAAACTCACATTCATGTAAGTCGTTGTGAGGTATAGGCAATATGCATATATCCTTACCTTAAAGTAAAGGGTTCTTCACTCACTTTTAGCTGTTTTGAGTCAGCTGCTAAGAATCTGACTCATCTCAAGTCTTACACTGGGAAATGGGGGATGGTGGTAGGATACCAAAAAAAAAAAAAGTCTGTATTCCATCACCTGAATCCTGTTACAAATAAAGCCTTTGCCCATCTGTGAGGTGGAAAACCCTCAGATAAATTAAATTGACCTCATAGTAGTCGCATCTGTTGGAATCATGAGAAAGTTTATTGAAAGAATAGAGTAACAGAAGCTTGAAATAGATAAAATTAGGAGGAAAAGGATACTTTTAAAATAAAATAAATTAATTAAAAATTAATTTCCATCTCAGAGAACAGTTGGCTCTGTCAAGAGATATGGATGTTTCTGGTAAATAACAATTAAAAAATGCCTTTTGATTTCGTGCAGGGTATCACAGAGAGGCATTCTCCTGGCATATTTATTTTTGCATTTATTCAGGAAAAAAGAAAAAGAGTGAGATTGGGGAAATAATTCACTCAGGGGAGACAGAATCAGTCAGAATAAATAAATATGCCCCAAACAATAACAGAAGCAAATGTGGCACCAAATATCACTGATAGACAAAGAATACATTAATTCAGTATTGCAAATTGCTTTTGCTTAAGGCAGATGTACTTGGTATACCCTCTTAATTATTGCTCTTCTCATCAGTTTGCAACTCAAAGCACATTCTCTCAGTAGCAATTAGTGAATGATATGATTATATGAAGCCCTAGAAACAAGAAAAAGCTTCTGAACAAAAACACTAGTGATTTTATTTATTTATTTTTTAAGCTTGCAGTGCAACAACTGTCTCATGCACTGTCCATCTGGAGAACCCATTCTACATCTTCAGAGGGTAGGGAAACAATCCAGGCCAACTTAGACTTTGACTCTCATATATCATACCTTTTCAACCCACCTTCTTTTTAGCCACTTAGCCTCTTCTCCGGCATGGAGAAGACAGATGGAGGCTGCTGTGGCTGACTGGTGAAGCAGAGGGTCCTGTTTATACAGTGAGTGGTTTCCCTTAAGGATGTTCTACATATACATAGATATGCACCTATATCTCTAGAGAAGATACCTCTCTCAGTACCTGATTGGTGCTAGAAGAAAAAACTTCTCTAAGAAGACAGGGAGCCGAAACACTTGTCATGTGTTTATCTGCTTTTGTGTGCCTGGAGGATTAGAGATGTGCTAACATCTGTCAGTCATACCAGCAGGACTTTGTTCAAGAGCCTATGAAGTGATGTCCCCTCATTTCCCAGGGGTCAGGAGTCTAGCCCCCTATTTTTATTTTATTTTTTATCTGAACTGGGCTTCATATACTGATGACCCTGAACCTTACTATGTAGATTTATGTCTAATTCCACCTTTCAGTGAAAATTCCAGCTTGTTCTGGCAGGTCAAACCAGAAGATACACAGGTTGTAAAACTGCAGTAGAGTATGAATATGGATATATATATGGCCAGGCTAGAAGTTTAAAATCATATGAAAGTAGCTAACATAGTGAACTTCTCTTAAGCCCAAGAGGTGATAAGAAGATAAAAGTCTGCTGCCTTTATATTCTTTAGGCCAGTTTGGGAAACTGCTAGCAAATTGAAAATAGTGAACTGTCCTCTCTATTCAGTGCTATGCTTAGTTAGTTGAGCTGGAGACTAGATTAAATGCTCAGTAAAGTTGTTACTATCACAAAAATCATTGAGACGATTGCAATATTAAGAAAGATTAACTACATATATGGTACATTTAGTATTCATAGAATACCAGGTTGGAAGGGCCATTAAGAATCACCTGGTCCACCCTTTTTTGGCAAAATACTCTGGGAGGTCACTTTGATACCTTCCCATCAGCTGTGTTTTAAGTAATGACTAAACCAAAATTTCTTCGTAAAACAAACCAAGAAATAAGGTACTTTGTTTTGGAACGGTCCCAACTATTTTTTTTTTTTTTAACTAAATGAATTACGGTAAGCCATAAAGGCCATTTAACATAGATTGATACACTATGGCTCAAGTTTCCATTTACATAAATGGTACTAATTTGCTTTCTAGGGAATAGTGAAAAAGAAGATGAATATTTTCCAAATCAATCAAAGAGGAAAAGAGATAGGCATTGGGAGAATTTGCTGGGGGCCAGCAAGGATCCTATTCATGTACCATTGGCCTCTGGAATCTTGATTTCTGGGAGAAATTTTGCCAAAACCTCTAGAGATGTGTAATTGTGAATAATTTTATTCACCTTCCCTAAGTGGAGAAAAACGATCTATCCTAAACATTACAAATTTCCATTCTCCATCTTTGTTTCGTAGGGGTACAATCTGTCATTGGTGGAATATTTTTTGTATTATTATTGATCATCATTATTTTAGGACCATATCAGCTTAAGAGAAACTTTATATTAGATTTAAGTAGGTCTGAGCGTGAGGTAATTAGAGTTTCTCAAGAACTGCCAAAATATAATTCTGGTAGAGCCTTGGGATAGGTATGTATAAACCAGGCTTTTAAAAAATGCAGAAAAGCTGCCTTTGCATCTTATAATTCCTCCGCTTCTGCTGTTTGAAAAATGAAGGGTGATGGAGTATATTTCTGTATTACAATAATGTAAGATTTTCTCAATCAAACTTTTCAGATTTGACAAGGATAGAGGTCAACCAATGCCATGCCACTGTCGCTTCCCATGAAAGGCACTTAGTGCATAAGGAATATTTAACTTCATGTTGATGCCAAAGAATATGTAGTACAGACATTATCATCATAATCTGGGTTCTTCTTCCTTTCAAATGAGAGTATCTAAAGCAGACACAGTGATAGGAACCCAAGAGACTTTGATTGTAACTGATAAAATTTGAGATGACACGAGTATGGAGGAGACAGTTTCAGCAGTAGCAATGTTCAGCCTGTTTTTCAGAATTATGTGTCAGACTGTAAATATATTGCCTGGCTAATAGTGTGCCTTTGACTTGCACCAGGAAGGTAGTTTTTCATGAGGTTGATCTGTTAGCTTTCAGGTAGGCATTGGCCCAACTGAAGAGGCATAGCAGGGGGTCAGAAGATTGCTCTGATTCATTCAGGATGAGGGAAAGGCCATATAAAAGGATTAAGATAAATCATGATAAACCAATGGAGGGAAAAAAAATAATGGCAGAACTGAGATTAGGACAAGAGGTCATAAGTACAGCCAGATCATATTACAGCAAAATGACTATGATTTTGGGTTTTTAGGAAGGAAGTTTAGGTGATAAATTAGCTGAAAAGAAAAATCAGATTAACTATTAATTTGGAGTCTGCATTCAGCTGAATTCTATGTTCTATTCAGATTTCTGACTTGAAAGGGAATATGATGCTGGTGGCTCTGATGGAAACAATTACTGACAATGCGAGAATCTGGCTGGGCTAGAAAAGTTGCATCACTGTAGTGAACATCCGGTGCAGGTAATCGTTGACTAAGGAGTCCACTTTATGTTAAACTGTAATCAGAAGCAAGAAGGAAACGGAACACTGCAAAGAAAGTTAAGGCTACGTTCGAGTTGAGATACAGCCTCCTTTTTTATGTTTTCAGTCCTCTTCGAGGGTGAGGGGGCCCATGGATCCCAGGAGTGATGCTAAGGCCATGTTAGCAGGGCGGAGGGCTGATGGCAGTTTGCCACCACATGGTATGGATTACAAAGGAAGCATGACCTGCACTGGACGAGTCATTGCCAGATGGTTCCCAGATGTGTTATTTATGAAGTCACAGCCTACTTAAACCACATTCCTGTTGTCTTGTCTTCTTTTCCTACAGTGTCCAAGACATTAATGAAGGAATGTATGAGAACTAAATAGCAGAGCAGTTGTCAAAAACCAAATGGCAACAGAAATCCTTTCTTGTCTTTGGATATATGTATATACGTATTAGATTAACAAAACCAGCTTCAAACATCTGACCCCTGAAGAGTCGTAGAATTGGCTTCTGTAGTGCATATTAAGGACAGTACTTCTCTTAGCCTCATCAGTCCCTTGTGGGTCTCTGCCATAAAACTTACCACGTTATCCCTGATGATTCTGTTCTTACATCTTCCATTGGAAGGGCCCTCTCTCCCTTAAATTCCTCAATGTAGCGAAAAAAAATCTTATAAATAAGAGCTAGGTTATTCCTTAAACTGTATCTACCATGATAATCTCAATGAATGCTGTAGTGTTTGAGATGATCTGACAATGTCAAATGTAGTTTGTGGGTTGATTGGCTCATTGGTTTGTTTGCTTAAATTAGGCAGGTTTGGCAACAAGCTGATATGACTGAGCGATCATGCAAGTTTCTTACCAGAAGGTAATTTATTTAGTTTGCATAATGTATCTGAGGCAATGCAGTAACATTTGGTGCATTAGAGCAGAATTTTCTCTTGCTGTTGTTGGTCTGTTTTTGTCTTTTGTTAGAAATGGATGGAATATGATTTGTTTTTTCTTGTTGCTATAGTTATGAGAAACAATTCCTGAGTCGGTGCTAAGACAGGAGAAAATAACACACACATACAAAAAAAATAGAAACAAAAAGAACAAGCTAGAGCTTTGTAACATCCTAGAGAAAGAACTGTAGCAATATGACTTGACATGCAGAATAACATCAGCTGGCACAAGTTTTATCGATTACAACCTATCATGTGATGGGCCCCCAGGTTTTAATAAATAAGCTGGAATTCTAGTGGCATAAGAAATAATGGAACTAAGTTTAAAACAATTAGGAAATATTTATACTGAATACAGAAAACTCATGACAGATTATTTTATATACAGCATTTTTATGCAGATATTCAGAATAGATAGCAACCTGTTTGTTTTCTATTGCCAGAAATCATGGCATGTATATTAACATTGATTTTCATTACAGTGATCTAGGTTTCTCTGTCAATCTGTTCTCTTGGTGAGCAACTTCCCTAGGAGGAGGCCAATGTAAATGAAATCAGAGTATGTCCATAATATGAAATAGTGTTGGAAATATATTCAGGGTCATTGAGATTTATCCTATTTCTGTAGCATAACACTTCAATGTAGAGATCAAGAAAAATAAAACTACTATAGCCTATTTCAGGCAAATATAATAATTCAAACAGCACAAAAGGATATACACATTTTATGTGTATATTCAAAGTCATAGAGTTTGCATACCAAGAGCTAGTAGTTTGGCAAATAAGTCAGGGAGTAATCTATTGAAACAAAACCAAATAAATTACTCAACTTTTACAATTGTTCAAAATACAACCTCCTTGCTCAGGTAGGTCAATTTAATGTTAACGTCATTTAAGAACCATAATGGCTGGCAGGAAATAGCAGGTCAGCTCTATCGATATTCCTACAAGTGGAAGTTGATGGAATGATGCAATAATATAGTCTATTCCAGGCATTTTTAGGCATCCATTTTTAGTAATATTTACATTTCATAATAAAGGTCCAAAAATAGTTTATACCTGCATGATCTTATCTTTCCTGAATTCCAGTTAAAAGTTGATTCTGGACAAACGGTACAAATTTGTCACTGTTGTAACTGTACAGTAATTGCAACAGACTTGATGAGTCTTGGATTCATCCCAATATATTTTTTTCTGAGGAGAGTACACAAATTCATAATTGTTTTTCATATTAAAACTATGTTCTACTAGAAAATGTTTAGAGGACAAGCTATTTGTAATACAGCATCCATTTGAGTGGTGTAAGAATTTCATTAATACCAGAAAGCACAGTTCTAACCCCAACTTTTAGTTCTTAAGCCCCTGATAGCTGCTGATGAAATGTGTCTACAGGTCTCTACATCTTACATAGAGGTATCAACAAGGTTAGTGCTGTTTGGAGTATTATGTGTGAATACATAAGAGATGACAGCAGTTAATGAACTGGATGCTAACTTAGTCTTTCCTTTACATCTTTCTCTGACATTGCAGCATAACCTAGACTGGATTTCCTATTCACAGATTTTCCGTTGCTCCTTACACAGCTTAGAGTTCACTTTGATTTCTGAGTATTCATACCAGCCAGCACACCTAAATAATTTTCTGTCATTGAAAGCACAAAAAAAAGCTAGTAAAATATGGAGAGAATAAGGGAAAGATGCTTGGAGATGGTGAAAAAAGAAAACTCAGAACATTCTCATTAACGTCTTCATTAACTAATTTCTCCATCCCATTGAGAAATGGGCTGACAGGAACATCACAAAGTTCAGGACTGGGAAGCACAAAGTCTTGGGGAGGAGGCATTGGTATATGCTGGGGGCCACCCAGCTGGAAAGCAGCTTTGCAGAAAAGGACCTAAGATTCCTGTAATGTAAGCCAGCAATGTACCCTGGCAGCAAAGGCAGCTAATGGTATCCTTGGATTCATTAGGAGGAACGTTGGCAGCAGGTCGAGACAGGAGATCCTTCCCTTCTCCTCAGCACTGCTGAGGCCCCACTTGGAGTACTGTGCCCTGTTCTGGGTTTCCCAGTACAGGAGAGACATGGTCAGATTGGACAGAGTCCAATAAAGAGACAGAGAGATGATTAAGAAACTGAAGCATCTTTCCTATGAGGAAAGGCTGAGAGAGCTGGAACTGTTCAGCTTGGAGAAGAGAGAGGGTCAGTGTGGTCAAATTGACACCTATAAATACCCGAAGGGAGGGTGCAAAAAGGGTGGAGCCAGGCTCTTTTAAGTGGTGCCCAGTGACAGGACCAGAGGCAGTGGGCACAAACTGAAACATGGGAGGTTTTGTGTGAACATCAGGAAACACTTTTTCATTGTGAGAGTGACTGAGCACTGGCACTGGTTGCCCAGGGAGACTGTGGAGTCTCTGTTCTTGGACACATTGCTGCCTGGACATGGTCCTGGGCAACCAGCTTTAGGGGGCCATGCTGGAGGAAGGGCATTGGACCAATGACCTCCTGAGGTCCGTTCCATCCTCAACTAATTTGTGATTCTGTGACTCTGAGTGAAAGGAATTCAATTCAGTGAAATCACATTTCTCAGCCTACAGCTATACTATTGTATGTGGGATCAAAGAGAGTTAAACTAGTTCAGAATTTGTCCATAATTTCAAAGGTCTACAAAACTTGTCTTTATAAATAAAAATTCTCACTTCATATGGAAGAGAAAATACTTCATCATTATGTATTTTTAGAAATATTTTCTTCCCTCCATAAGATCCAAAACCAGAACCATGAAAAACCTACTATCAACCTCCCACTCTTTTTGTTAACTTTTGAAACTTGATTTCATTAACTTTTTAATAGTATTTTTCCAAACCTAGCAAAAATTCTAAAATTACAAAAGAACAACACTTACCATATCAAATGACTTTTAAAAAATCCCTAACTTAAATGGAGTTCTAATTTTATCAGCCCATTTTT
>JAAGNO010024184.1:77583-94953 GCA_033439905.1 Ceryle rudis
GAAAAGAAAAGAAAAGAAAAGAAAAGAAAAGAAAAGAAAAGAAAGGAAAAGAAAAGAAAAGAAAAGAAAAGAAAAGAGAAAGAAAAGAGAGACAATGATGTAAACCAGTTATATTTTGTATACCCTCAAAGGAAGACTTTTCTTTCCTGTAAGTTATTCACTTATGCACTTGCTATGGAATCAGCACTGTGGGGATGTTGATAGCCTGCATGGAAAGGAAAGAATGGCAAGCTGATTATGGTTATTTCACAAAACTGATGAGACAGCAAATTATATTCAATCGTATTAAAAAAGACTAAGCACAGCCTTTCCCCCCTCCTTTTAAAAAAAAACCCCGCATTCCTTGCACTGTGATTGGATGATACGATTCTACAATTCGGGGAGTCTGGAAATTACAGAACATCTGCAATGAAATTGGTTTTCTGTTGAAAACTGATGAATCACTTACTGCCAATGACTGGAAGGAAAAGTACTTGTTTATGCCCTTATGTAATGAATTTTTATGAGGTGAAGTTTGCTGTTTATCAAAAATATACTTTCAGTTGCTGTAGATGTAAAATAATAGAATTTAGACCAATGCATTACTGAAGAGTCACTGGCAGAATATGATCAGCTTAGAAAATGCCAAAAAATAGGCTTCTTCTTCTATAATAGAATTAAAATTTCCATCCAATATTAATACTATTAGCTTTGTTAATATATCTTAAATGAAAATGAATACGTCTATCCAAAAATATGTATTCTGCTTCAAAAAGTAGATCAGAAACATGTTATAGAAGAAAATCATGCTCATGAGCATTTCCTCAAAAAGCAAACAATGTCTCTTTGTAATCATCAAAACCCAAATACCTGCTCTTACTTCCATGCCCCTTCACTAAGTCTCTTTTAAACAAGAGTTAGAACTGAGAGCTCAGGGGCAAGAACTGACCATTTGAGTGTGAAAAATAACTTTTAACAATCAAACATTTCTTAAAACAGTTGTATGCCTGCAAATTAATTAGTGGAGCTAGTTTTGAGAATTTCACTGAAATAATTTGTTTTATTCTTACATGGGGGGATGGGAACAAGAGTTGAGTTTGATTACTATGATCTTTTACTTTCTTTCAGTATATTGAGGTATTTCAGTAAAAGATATCACTCTTCAAATGTGACTTCTTTTTGAATCCTGCCAAATATTTCCAGGAATAGCTGTAGGTAATTGAAAATGTGCAGATATATGTTTTCGATGACTAATGCATTTTGCGTTTCTTTAGCAACAAGTCTTATTTTCTTCATACTCATCCCCTCGTCTTGACATCTGTATTGGTTCTGCAAGTACTGCTAATACACCGGTCTTTTTTGGATCAATTTATATGCATATTTTTATGAAGATGAGTTCTTGGGACACTAAGCAATGGCCCAGTGAGCAATGCGCATTCCTTTGGGCCTTGCCACACAGCTACCACCTTTGACATTGTTCTATGGCACCTGCTGCTGCTGTTACGAGTCACAGGGGTTGTGAAAAGGGTGTAACAGAGAAGATGTGCTGCATGCAGGCTCATCCATACCTTCTGCAACGGCTGGGTTTGCTTAAAACTGGAGACAGCTGGCCAAGCACAACTTAACTGATATCTTGAAAATAGGAATTTCTCACAATGCATATAATAGAAACTGTCACTTGTCTGATTGTCCATCTCAGGCTTGTGTTTGCAGTCTGCTTTGGCCATTCAAGCCTTTTTTTGGAGAAGTACTAGTCACCACGGGGGACCATTTTGTTCTCTGTACATGGAATGAACAGCAGTGATTGCAAAGCTCTTGTATGGAAAAGGCCTTCTTCAAAATCATCATGCTGCTTACCCTGAAGCCACAGTCCTTTAAAGGTCTGATTCCTGTATCCAACACCATGCAGGGCCTCTAGTCCAGCCCTGTTCTGATCCTTTGGAGTAATGTGAAACAAATAAAGTGTGGGTTACTACACATAATGTAACAGTCAGAGATGCTAGGGCTTGTTGTGAAAAATATCCTGAAGCAATGGTAATGATTTGCTCTCTGAAGCTATCTTTGAACCATGCTTTGAAATGTGTGACTTTATGATGTGAGGCAATCCATGGGATCCACAATTTTTGGTAGGCGTCTACCTCAAAGGAGGCTCAATTTCAGCGTTACCAATAAATATTGCACTCACATCACACAGCCTTTTGCTAATTAGAGAAACTGTTTTGCAGCTATTATAGCTGGCTATGGTAGGCACTCATATGAGAAACTGTACTGAAGTACAGACTGAAACCTTTCCATCAACGCAAAAATATTTTCAGAAAAGCTGAATTAGCATCTGGATCTGGATTGTGAACACTGCTTCTTGTGCCTTGTCATAAGCCATGCATCTCCACCCAGATGATTTGGTCTCACAGTATGTTTGGTCAGATGTTCAGTTCCTGTTGTTGTTTAAGGCATCTGAAAGTAAAATGGAGATCACCGGTGACAAACTGGGTATCAACATCTAGAATACCAGGCCCGTTTGCTGTACCTTACTGCACTATGCACACACATGACTAAAGAGCTTCCATCAAGACTGGGTATAATAGAAGAAGGTTCTTTCAGAGTAATCCTGTAACAGGCAGAAGACCTGATTTAAGGCAGAGCAAGTTTCAAAACTCTTTGAGTCTTCAGTGCTAACACAGCTTACAGTTTTAAGAGTCAATACGACCACAAACACTAGTTACTGTCTTTACCTGTTGCAGTAGGTGCTTTCCTGGTCACCTAGCCCCAGTGACTGCCCTGCCTCTTGGCAGAGAGACATGATCCTTTCTGCATCCTGTCTTTAGGCCCCCAACATAAGAAATAACTCCAGAGGGCAGGCTAATCTTGTTAGTGAATCAGGTGTATTTACCTGAAGACTTCTACTGAACCTACAAGCTGTGACTCTGTTTGCCATTAAGACAATGTATGTCAAGGAAGATCCTTGACACAGTTATTGCACCAGAGTTACCCTTCCCAAATGTATAAACAATTCAGAGGTGCTAGGTTGGGCTACTTCCTTGGCAGACTGTGTCCTGGAAGACTAGGTAGGTAAGAGCTGTAAACAAGATGGCACATCAACTATTGGCAAGTGGCTAAAAGCTAGGACACATGACAGGATGCTGTGGTCATCTTAATCACTCGTCAGTTCTGCAGTCAGAGGTTATAGGGATGTAATGGATATAGAAAAAGGCAGAAGAGAGGAGAAGAGTCAGTCTCTCCCCCTCTCCTGGGCTACTTCAGCATGCTATGGTAAGTTCTCTGCTACAGCTCTTCCAACACAGCATAACACAGAGCAGTTACCCCTTTTGTTCCTTGCAACACCTCCCTGAAAGTAGATTCCCCTGAGAGGAACACTAGCACCCCAGCCAGCCTTACTGTACTTTACACCAGGCTGTTCTCCAAGTAGACTCACGATCAGAGAGATACACAACTAGGGATTTTGTACTTAACTAAAATCTGCCTGCAACCTCTACACCTACCTGCATTTGTTGTCTCATGTTTGCTCACACCTCCTACCTGAGATGAGTCTGCATTCTTTGTGCAGTGAACACGAGCAGAGGTACAAAACCCCAGACACACTCCACAGAAGAGATCACTGCTTGGCCTCAGCAGATTCCCTACAAGTATCTCTGCATGTTTCTGCAGTCATCTGGTTCCACTCTCCCAACCTGAGAGGGATCCTCCCACAAATCTTTCACTCAAATGCTATCTGTTTGGTCACCTTGCCAGGCTTGTGTCAGATCCTGCCTTGGAAGTGGGATCCCCTGGAACCGAGCTCCCCGGGAATTAAGGAAACAAGACTGCAGTAACAACTGGTGAATGTTTTCATGGTGACAATTTAGAACACCCCCTTGAGAAGGTGAAGGCAGGCAGTTGTTCTCTACTTAATTCTACTGAGTTTTTTTCCTGAGAATGTACAAGGGGTTAGTTTTGAAACTGCTCCCTGACACTCTGGTTGTACGCACTGACTTCGTAGAACACCCCAGGTTGGAAGGGATCTCCCAAGGTCACCTAGACAAACCTCCCTGCAATAAGCAGGGAAATCCTCAACTAGCTCAGGTTGCTCAGAGCCCCATGAAGCTTGAGATGAGGCTTGCAGTAGCCCAGGCTATTTCTGTTGTTAGAAGTAAACGTCCATAAGCTGTAGTATCTGTCATGGCAGTAAGCGCATGACCCTATCCCCCATGGCCAGTCATGCCACAAAATCATCTTCTTAGTACAAGCCCAGTCAGCTTCCCAGGAAACATAGCAATAAATTCTCAGCTGTTACAATTTGCTGCATGACTAGTCTGCTCAAAAGGAAAATTATTAGAAAGATCATTTGCTTTGAAACCTAAAATTGAAGAAACTTTTAAAGTGAACTGTAACTATAGTTATCCACTTTGGATTTTCGTGTCATGAATACTACAGTGTGAAATCACCTGACAGCCAAACCACTGAATAAGCATAACTAGCTCCCACCGCCCCCAAAAAAGGCAAGCTTCAGAACCTCCTGTTAAGAAATATCTTTTATTTGTCAACTTGATTTTCATAAGAATGATACAGCCTAGATAACTGTAGTAATATTCTGAAATAAGGACATGAATTGGATTACATTTAGAAAATATATTTCTTTCATCTTTCTTAACATCTTCACCACTTTGTCCAGATCATTCTTGCCTGTCACATTAAAGGAGAAATAAAGAATTATTTCCGGATAATGCAGAAAACTAACTGGTGCAGACAGACAATTCATACAGAATTACTTCTGGACCAGCAAGTGACTTGGGGATATTCTCCAAGACGTGCCAGTTTTGGTCGTTCTAATAAGCCATATTTGTACTTGCTAGTTCAAGCTGCAATGGCCAGTAACAGGAATGGGGCAGGCTGTTGAGACACACATTTCATGGCAAATAATACACTGCACTATGTGGAAGCAGTTGCTCTGAAGTCCCTCGATTTACAGAACAGTATCAGAATTAATGAAGTTTTGGGCTGCCAAAAGATACTTGCAATCCCCCTAACTACATTTAATTGCATCAGATGAAAGCGCTGTGTGTCACTCTAAAGATCAAAACCTAGAATTTAAGATCTTCAAACAAATAGGTTGGTGGGTTGTTTTAATCAGACACTGAAGAACATAATAAACCATTTCATAGAAGTAGATCAAAGATATTGGATTCGTTGTCACCATACTATTTTGGGGACTGACTATTGATAACAGCCAATCAAGAACATTGCCACCATAAAGTGATTTACTCAATTCAACTGTATAAGTTTTCGAGAATTTGATGTGACAGCCAAAAAAGGATGCAGTGTGTTTTTGTGTTAATGAGACACTTCTGGGTAAGGCTTCCTGTTGAAAAGGATTTTTTTTTTTTTTTTTTTTTCCCTCTTAAAAACCAAACTTCTAAAACTAGGTCAGAGACTAAATGGATAAAGTGCCAGAACAGGGAATAATAAAAACATTGCAAAGCCAACAGAGAAGGCAAATAGTATAGTAAAAACCAGGAGAAGTTCCCTGGTTTTTTAATGTGTACATGCAGATAGTTTGATTTTTTTTCCTGTGTGGCAGTTTGCTATTAGTCACACACACACACACACACACACACACACACACACACACACGGCAAGTCCCAAAACCAGCATCTTGTGAACAAACTCTTTCCTTCAGTGTCTCTGACTCAGAATGATGCAGGTTAGCTTGGGAAGCTGCCATATTCCAGTGGATGATGGACTGTACCCCTCAGCTTGATAGGAAAGAAGTGGGAGGTGGTCACATATGTCACTGAAGATTACATACATATATAGCTGGCTGAAAAAATGAGTTCAATCATCTCATCAGGGTCTAGAAAGTGCACTGTATTTGCATAGGGTTCCATCTCCAGTGGGTATATGTTAACTACAGAGTGTGTACCAGACAGATCACTTAAAGCTTTATGGTATACTGAGTTAGAGAAAGAATAGGCCCTGTTATGGGTGCTGAATATGAGAACGAGAATTATTATCTGAGCAGATCATTAATCTTACATCTTTCCTTTTCACAGGGGAACATCACACTGGGAATGCAAATTTAAAATATTAAATTTTCACATTATTAGTCCACAAAATGTGTATAAGCTCACTGGGCATCTTCCATCCCTTGGAGGGAAGGGTATGCAGCATGCCCTTAGGGAGCAGCAGGCTGACAGACTCAAGATCTAAGAAGGAATGACTTGACAACACAGGGGTACAAAATTAGGACCAAGTAGTCAGAGAGAGCAGAAGAACTGGTAAACTTCCTCTCTCTTATTTCCTTGAGAGAGGCAAGTTCCATAAAAGAGTAAGACTACTAAAGGCATATGTTACAACAAATTACAGAGTCTCTAAAACCATTTTTTAGCTGCCTGCTTACAAACATTTCTGATTTCTTCCATTTATCCCTTCAGCATCATATTTCATGTAGAGTATAAAACTAAATCAACCTCCCATCAGGGGTGCAATTCTGTCATTTCAATTTTATATTTCAGTGGCTGAAGACTGTGTATCTCTGAGCCACATTTAGGACATGTAAAATACATATCAGATAAATAGTTACTTTTAATACAGTAGTAACAAAAAACATGCATACAGCCTATGGTATGAGGCATGGTGGGCCATTCTCCACATAGTGAGCATTCCTTGCAATAAGCTGCTAATGTGTTTTCACTATGGGCAAGACCCCTGATAGGCAAAAAACATGAAGAAATTTTAAGTTTTATTTTCTGTACATGAATAAGTGGTAGCAGATAGATCAGAAATTCAGCAAAGCCATGCCATAAGAGCTCCCTGTTCATGTATTCAAACCCTACCTGACGAACACTTTGTGGCTTGCAGAAAACTGACCTAATTCCTAGAATGCGTTCTGTGAGTGTTGCAAATGTTCCTTTCTGAAGAAAAACCAGAAAATTTACAAGTCCACAAACTTTAAGAAGTCCAGCTCCAAAGTTAATATAACTCTTAATTTTGCAGAATGATTGTACTTGACGATTGCTAAATAAATCATAGCATCTTTCTTCCAACCATCTTCCACCGACAGTAAAAATAAGGTACCATAATTTCTGCTGTTTGCTTAGAGGTTGGTATTTCCCTGTCTGACGTAAGTTATTCTTGTACTGAATATTCAGAATAGCCTGTCCCACAGTTGCATTCCTGGAATAGATGGTGAATCTCCATAATATAAGCCATAAAAATGCTTTTATTTCTGGTTCAAAATGAGCCAGTGCCCCTGGTTTAAATCCATGAAAACAGCTGGTAAACTGAGACCACACAAGTTGTTCCAGGGCTTTGTTTAGTTCAAGAGCATCAAGTTGACTTATTCTGAGCACAGGATTCACACTGTTTTCATTTCCAATGCTGGAGGCCATTTCTTCACAAAAAACTTTCTAGGAATAAACACAAATAGATTTTAGTACAATGAAGCATAATTTTTATTCTTATTAAAGATAACAAAGTTGTTATATACCAGCAGTACACAAGAAATAAGGCTTCTTCAGAATCCTAGATTAATATGCTACAAGTCCCTTTGGGAAGCTTTACATTAACAGTATAAAACTGAATCTCAATAGAAGTTATATTGGACTATTTCTCACAACAAGTAACATTTGTATTTGGTTATAGAGAAATGTCTAACACTTTCCAGACATTTATAAAACTCTACAGATTTAATATTTCAGTGTATAAATAATAAAAGTATTGCTAGGCATAACTAATATTCAACTGGACCTTAAAGTACAAGATCAGAAACAAGACTTGTAAAGCTATGGTGTTTTACAGAGAAATAGGGAAAATGAACATACTAACTCAAATCTAGAAAAGAATAGTAGGGTAGATAGGAAATACTGCCATATAAATACTTCAGTAGCTGCAGCTGAGAGTGAAAAGTCTTTGAAATACAATCAAATTTAAGGATTACACACAGAAATTTAGGGATGAAAATTAAGGCAGGAAGAATAAAACTTGATTTGTTTAGTTCAAAGAATCATTACACAAGACTAAGGAAATATTCAGTATTCAGACAAATTATCATACAGTACATCACCAAAGACTAGATATATTTTCTAGTCTTTTGACAGGTGCAGGATCATGCTTCTTGTCATATAACAAATTTCCTGGCAAGGTGATTACTGTATATTAGCAAATTCAACAAATGCACGCCCCTTGTTCAAGCACTACAGAGAAAAAATAAAACATTTTTTTAAATTGCTTTGTTTAAAGAGTTATTGCACTTGGAATTCTGTGACTAGAAAATAAATGCAATAAACTGCAAAAGCAAAATATGGGTAACTCCTCAATAATGCAAAATTATGGGGTAACTGATTTTAGATTCCTTTTGTCCATGTAAAAAAACCCCAAAGTCATTTAGAAGTGGTGTATTTCAGGTAGTATGCAACATATTTCACTTCCTAAACCAGATTTTTTGCGTAACTGGGGACTGTCACTGTGAGAACACTTTTAGCCACCTGTAGAAGGCCTCATCAGCTCCCTTACCACGTGGCCTGTACTACACACTCACAACATATGAGTCACCCATATGAACCTGCCCCTTAATTCTTACCCATAAATTTTGAAAATGTTCTTCATCCACCAGCTAGGCTGAGCTTGATAATATTCCAGTTGCTCTCACACATAACGAGCAACTCCACCACCTTGCCTTGCTGGTCTGCCTTTCCTAAAAAGTATATGGCTGTCCATTACAGCATTCCAGTCCTGCCAGCCATTGCAGCATGTCTCAGTAATTGCAACAAGATCATAGCCCTGGGACCACATCCAGACCCCTAGTTCTTCCCATTTTTCCCCATGCTGTGTGCAGTGGTGTACAGCACCAACCGTTGGTCAGAAAGCATTATCCAATATCAGCCTAAATGTTCAACTTGAAGATAAGGCACGTAAGAAGTGACCTAGCTAAAGGTTACAAAGAAGACCAAGCCAAACCTTTCTGTGAGATGCACAGAAAGATAGACAGACAACTGGTTGTAAATTGCTACATGAGAAAGTCCCATTGGACATACAGAAACTGTAACAGTTTGTCTGCAACATCTACAAAATCTCCATCCCTGGAGATGGTCACAACTTGTCCAAAGGATGCCCTAAGCTACCTGTTCTAGGGTTGAATTTATCCCCAGTTTTCACAAGAGGATGGACTAGATGTCATAAAGATCTTCCCTGGAACTTGGAGCTTGACCTTCCCAAAAATTTGTGCATCTAATAGATAGAACCTATTTGATTTGAAAGAATCTCATTGATCTGGGACAACACAGTCTTTGTCATGTCCATGATCGTTTATAGAACTTTATTTGAAGGCAGTAACTTCAGTGAATCTGTCAGTGTGGACTGGACCTTTGCATACAGAAAAGGGAACCACTTCTGAACCAACAAGGCCAACCCACTGTTAACCTTCAAACTTTTGCAAAATCCATCACTGAACAGTCAAAAAACCAGATGAAGATACATAATTAACAAGTTAATCACAGTTTCATAAATACATTTCATAAGACAAAACACTAAAGACTATCACTTCAAAAGTTCTCAGTTGATTTTACAGAAAACCCAAAACTTGGCTCCCAGAAAACAACCCCACAGAAAGCTTCTTACATAAACTATACTTTGTATTGTTGGGGTTTGTTTGTGTTTGTTTGGGTTTTTTGTGTGTGTGCTCTTGTTTTGTTGGGGTTTTTTACATAGCTAAACAAATAAACAATCCCACTTGTACAATACACCGTGCAACCAAGAAAAAAATTATTGTATATCACTAGGGAAAGAGGAATTTCTTCTGGTGTATGTTAGTGTTGTTATTGAGCACTGTACAAATTACAAATGAATATATTTTATTTGGAAACATGTTATTGACAGAAATCTATCAATAGTAATGTGAGTATTGTCAACAGCTTGTCAATATTAATGTAATTATGATTAAGGGGATAACATGGATTTTTAGCTCTAATACCAAGTAACATCTCCTGCATTGCTGCTATCAATATAAGCATTATTATTGACCTGCTCTGGGACTATCAGTATGAGATCTATTTCCATCAGGCATATTTGTCAATGCCTTCTGCCCACAAAATTTTTACATTTAAATGTACAAGTCTGTAAACTTAGCCTGCAGAAATACACAAACCCAAAGAACCTCTAAAGGGTCATTTTTTTTTTCCACAAGGCTATTCCACTGCGGATGAGCAATGAAGGGGTTTCTACTGTCTCAATGCTACTGCATCTCTGTCATCAGCATTAGAAGACTGACAGACCTATACTACACACAGAAGCTGCAAAATATCTTAAAATATGATTTGTCAAAACACTTTTTGGGAAGCCAACTAAAAATATATTTTATTAGGTCAAAAATGAAATTTATTCCCAGCAGCTCTAACTTAAAATTGCATTCAGGATGCAAGAAGTAGGACACCCATTCAGCTCACTGACTTTGTGATTTAACTATTTTAGATAATCTCCCCTGTGCAGCCAAAACATGTAGTGCGAGCACTGTACTTAACGCCAAGACAGAAGGAACCACAAGAGACTACCCAATCCTAACTCAACATGAATGCAGGCTCAGGAATATCTCGGCAGATGTTTATCTACCAAGAACGCTGATTCCACACCTTTTCTAGGTAGTTGTTCCAGTGCTTCATACGCTTTTATTTACCCTTTATTTATTACAAAAGGGTCTTTTTCCTCATATTCCATTTAAAGCATCCTTATTAAAAAAAATACCAGCAACCCACAAAACAATAATAATAAACAAACAAAACAATGAAACAACCCCCCCAAACCCACAAACAAACAAAAAACCCACAAACCAAAACAAAAAAAAAAAAGCCAAACCCACAAAACAGAAGATATTTTTTCATTAGACGGGAGAAAACAGTAATAACAATGGAGAATTTCCAGTTCCGATGCAGCCTTTCAAGAGGAAAAAGTGCTGAGGCATGCGAGGGGACCAACTACATCTAGAAGATTTGCCAAACTAGACAACATCCTCTTTCCTACAACGTGCCTGGCATGAACCTCCGGGGAAAAAAAAACCAACCAAAACAACCAACACCACAACAAAAACAACATTGTAATTTTTTCCAGCAGCATAGTTAGTATTTACCTTGAGGTCTATTATATCTTCAGATCTTTTCCAGTTGTTATTCTGTCTGAATAATTATTTCCTGGTTTGTATTAATGTATTTGAGTTTTTCTTCTTCAATGCAGTGCTTTGTACTTGCCTGCATTGCTTTTCATCTAGCCTGATTTCAAAGATGTTCTCCAAATTCATCAAGAGTATTTTGGACTCTGATTTCATGTTCAAAACAAAGTGGGAAAAAAACCCAACCAAAAACAAACCCCCAAAACTTTCAACCCCTCTCCAGCTCAGTATCATCAGTAACTTTTGCAAATGTGTATTCTCTTCAATCATCAAACTCATTAATGCCTTTCCATCTTGACAGGGTACTATAGATAATTACTCTGTAAAAGCAATTTTTCAACTTGATGCTAATAATATGAGCATCTAATGGAGATAGCATCAATTATTACATTTCCCTAGCTTGCTTATGGAGGGAAAAAAGACTATTAAAATGCAGCTGCACTGTACTTACAGTTTTCCTCTTACTTACTAAGCTTGTCATCCTTTTCAAGAGGAGAAACAAATTGAGGTTTCTTACGAAAAGGTCACATCAAACCATACTGGCTGTTTTATGATTCCTCTTCTGCACATTTTTAGATAAAAAATTAATTGCTAAACTATTTCCTTTTGAATCTTTATTTGGAATTGAAACTGACAGCTTCAATAATTCTTTTAACAAAGGAATAAAGAGACACAAAACCACACACACACAAACCCATTTGGCTGGCTATTTTCACCCTCTGGGACATTAAATAAATAAATATATAGAACCAGGTGTTTAATTCCTCAATCATTCTAGAATGAAATTTTATATAGATGTGCTCAAGTGGCAAATCATAATAAGATTCCTTAGGCTATTCTTTCTGTACTTTGGTTCCCTCTTATTTCCTGTCTAAGATTAATTTGATGACAATAGCAGGTCACAATATATCTCCTTTATAACGTATGAAGTAAAGAATCAGTCTTTGAGAATCTGTTCCTTGTTCTCCTTTCTTTCTTAATAACAGATCTAGGTACCAGAGCTATCGCTTTGTCCCTCTTCTTACTTAAGATTTTTGGACCCCTTCATTGATTCTTGTGCTTTGTAAATTGAAACTGATTTTATTCTTCCATTCTACTCTTTTACATTCATTGCTAACCATGTTGCATTATTTTTGCCTGGGCAGCTCTTTAGATTTCCAGGCCACTGAAGAATTCCTGATACCTAAAGTCTCTTTAACATTTGTTATAATAATAAATTAAAAAAACAAAACAAAAAAACTATACAAACACAAAGAAACAACAGGACATGCTACAGATAACCAATTTTTAGCCTTTTTAACAGACTAGATTCTGCCAAGTTACAGCACTCACATCAGGTATGGGGAAGTACTATATGGTGGGCATGCTTGGAGGCATACCCTCTCTGAAGAGAGCATCACTAACGGTTCCTCTTTCCTTCAGGAGCTACAATGCATTTGGTATTGTGCATTCAGTGCTGTCAGAGTTATGGGTGTAGGGGCACGGGGAAGAAGCCATGCCCTTGGTTTCCCAGCCCTCTTTTTACATTCACAAAGTTAGGATACAAACAGATAGCAATGAGAAGTACCCACCCACCAAAAGAATGCTGAGATTATTTTTCAATGTGACATTGTGAGGGGTTGGAGTCAGGTTTGTGATGCCTTTTTTTTTTTTTTTTGTGAAAAAGTATTCCATTTAACTGTTGGTTTCAGTTACTCTCAATAACAGAGGATATTTTAGATGTCAATTTGAGATCAATAAACTTTAAAGATGAGAAATCAAATTGTATGTATCCACTTAACTTTAAAATCTTCCTTTACATCAACTCTCATAATAAAAGACAGAACCTGGACCCCAGCTGCTCAAAGCCTCATGTCTTGCCATTAATTCTCATCTCTTTCTTGTTCATGAAGTATAGAGAGAAATACCCTCAGATCAAAGTCTAATTGGGAGGCCCCAACTGTGTTCTCTTAATCACTGAAAAATTATCTTATCACTATATCATTGCCTCAAATAACCTTAAAAAAGATGGAATTTGTATTACGGGATTTCTACACACTTCAACAAAATACCTATATTTTTAAAAGAAAATAAAGTGATATAACTACTAATTAAAAATATAGTAATACACTGCAACTACAGAAAATATTAGTTTTTTATATTCCTGTGAGGCAGGACTATTTCTCAAAATATATAAAGTGAAGAAAAACACTGAATGACTGCATAACATACGAACCAAATTAAGATTTTCATTAAGGAGGTTGAGTGAGCAAGTACGAACAAATTCCTGAATCCTAAACATTACAGTTACCATATTTAATGTCTGAAGAGAAAGTCAAAAAACAGAGGTAAATTCAAATTACAGGTGGCTTTTCCAACATCAACAGAGTAAACTTAGACTGCATAATATGGGATACAAGAGGAGATTAGCCACTGCTGAATGCCTGGTGACAGCAAGGAAACGTAACGATAGCTCATTGATTTATCTTCCGTCAACTACCTGCCAGAGTCAAAATATTAGGGCTTCAAGTTACAAAATCAAAACCAGCTCAGAACAGCCAGAATTGATACAACAGTAATGAAGAGCAGTAGGGAAGTGCTGCACTGTTCGAAGCTGTATATCAGTCATTTCTGTCAGTGTTTGAAGGAAACTGAAAATCCTGCATCAGTGTAATACATTCTCTGAACGAATGTTGGCAACCCAGACTATTATTGGCCACGAGTAAAGATATGCTGAATGCTAAGAGCTCTCACTGACTTCAGAAACATTTGTGATCAGTCAGCACTCTTAAAAGACAGAATGTTAGATGCAAACTACTAGATCTGATATTAGTTACACAGCATTTAGTCTAACATACTATTTAAAATTTGTGATGTTAAATTTAAGGCTCAAAGTACATTTGTGTTCCATGTAGCATAATAGCTGGGAGCATAATAGACCATCATCCTAACAACTTTTTGTAGATGGCCCTAATTTTCATTTATTAGAATAAATAAGAAATTAAGCATGTAACAAGTTTTATATTCAATCACTATTCTTTTTTTTAATTCCATATCCTGTCCCTCTTCTTCCTCCATCTTCTCTTTTTCTGTCATCTCACTCATTAGTATGTCAAATTTCAAACTCACCTCTAAAGGGGTCAATTTTGCTTGTAAATTCCAATTCTTTGCTGTACTAAATGAAATCTAGCTGTTGCTCCTTTTACTTGAATCAGTGATAAAGAACTGGTTAAGAAGAATGAACCCAGAGAAAAGAATCAAAGAGCTTAAGAAAACAAAGCTGCATTGTAATCTGAGGCCTTTCAAGAAACATGGTTCAAAAACCCCACCCTTGAACACTAAGATGGAGAGACAAAATATACACCCAATACAGGGTGCCATACAGGGAACTGCACACGTAAACATGAAAAGGATGTGAAGCCCAGCAGATGTGCCATCCTTTGTGTAAAGCAGGTGAAACATCAGACAGTGGAAGAGGTATGCAGCTGCGTTCCAGAAGAGTTCAAAGATGGTACACGATGGCATGATTGTAAACACACTGTGGGCAGTTAGAGCTATAACTCTTCTTTTCCTGGTTACTGTTATTTACCTGAAAAGTTGGCGTTATACCTCATGACACATGTACTATTGGCTTTTCATTGTAAGGGCACTGTATCCACACAGCCTTCTTATTTGTCAATCACAGTGTCAATTCCAATTTTATGCACCTTTTCCATGCCCCCCCCCCCCTTCTTCCATTCAAAACCACATAAACAAACAAAAAAAAATCTATCTTTAATTCCCATTTCATTGCTCTGTGTTTCTGTTCTGCTCCCACTCATCTGACCCATATGACTGGAACACCAGATGGGCATGGAGATGCTAGGATGAAGCTGGTGAAGGATGCCTGTTCTGTATACTCTGAGACAATTTACCACAGATGACAGAAATCTGAAATTTTTCATTCAACACCTCAGGCTGATCATTTGTGAAACACAGTCATTGCCCAGATTTTCTTCCAACTTTCTTCCTTTTTACATACATATGCATACCAACTGCACAGTCATGAATATTCAAGCGCTATGCAAGTGTACCAACGCTGATCCAAGTACTGCACTACAGGAACATAACATTCTTTAAGCTTTTATTAGAAATACTTAATAGATGAGAAAGGTAAAAACTATCTTAAATGCAAAGTGACCCCATAATTAACCTCTGTCCACATCTGTACCAAAAAGACTTATGTGAAAATGATGTTGTTACAGACTGTATATATTTTCAGTATGTTAGAGACAAGAAGGCCCCCTGCATTAATAAAAAGACAAGCCTGTTCATTGACCATTTTAATTTTGGCCTTGTATTATACGGCACAACTTAGAAATAATTGGATCTAATTATCAACAACTCTTAACTGGTGGAAGGACAAAGAACAGTACTTTACCTGACCTACACGTCTCAGTTTAGAAACATAAGCTGATGTAATTTGACAGCTACAGTCCCTCCTTCCTTCAAGTGTGTATTGCCATCTTTTATTACAGACTAAGCGCCAACCTTGTTTGGCCTACTCAAATGCTAAACCGGCAGAAACCAAACCTGTTCTCATTTATTTTCCTGCAGATTTAGTACACAAACAGGGCAGCACAGCATCTGGTAAGACACATGAAATACCAGTAAGAGCATCAGGGCCCGATAAAAACAAGTAGTCATGAAACTGTCTTTGAATCTCAGTGTCATACTTTTACATCTATGATCAGTCCATAGCAAGATAAAAAAACCAAGCCTCTCATTTGACTATAAGACTTCTACTTATGGTCTTCAAATGTATTCAACTTTCCAATTCACTGATTCTGTCAATTATTAAGCATCATGCTAATTAAAGTGTAAAAGCATAAGCTATTAAGTTTTTTTTTTAAATAATAATAATAAAAAAGAATGCTGCTTTCTTAAGAATAGTTTGCACAGGCAGACAGAAACTTCTGACAGTTTTTAGCAATAAAAGTAATATCTGATTTACCCAATGATATGGCAATTTACCAATCACCCATGGAAAATTATTTTTAAAACATTATTGCAGCATTTAGGCCACCAAAATATTGAAAGAATTTTTTTTTCTTCTACAGAAAATTGAAATTAGTTTGAGCTAGCCTATCTGTGGTGTGATCTCTCATGCACAGCCCTGTCTTTTCTCCACATACCTCAGTACAGATATCAGTGGTGAGCTATTCTCTCCATGGTTCATCGAGAATATAACTTTTTAACTCCAGAAAAATATTCTTACTAGCAATTAGTGCTAACTTAAAATAATTGAGAGATGTGAATTGTTACTCAATAGTTCATTTGCTATTTGAATTCATGTCTCAGCAGTAACACTTTCAGCTTTTTTAATCCAATCTTTTCATTAGATAAAACAGTGATGATGGACATGCAGGAAGTGAAAATCAAACTGCTGATGAGTAGAACCTGAACCATGAAAAGGGAAAAAAAAAAGTTTGTAGAAGAAAGTAATGTTAAAATGGATTTTCATAAAGAATAAAGATGGTATTAAAGTGAAAACTTTATCTGCGACTGCTCCTGAACTGCATATTGATAAAGGCTCCAAATAAGTCAGACAAGAATTCACTAGCTTCCAGTAAAATCAAACACATGGCTAAGTATTTTAGAATCAGATCTTACTACAGATTGGTCATACTTCATCTCTGACCTTGGTGAATCCTTCCCTCCCACTAGCAGGTGAGAGTTGATACAAGAAATATACTTAAGGATTGAAAATAATATGCAGTGCTGTAGTTTTCAGTATTGATTATACCAGAAGTGGAATTCATCCCTCTACCAAAACATGTTGGCTCTTTAGACTAAGTTTACCTTAATTTTGTGGCAAACTAAACTAGATAAGTGGAAAAGAGCCACTGTCACTTTTTGCTGGCAGTACCTATAAGAAACCTTATCCCTGGTACACAAGGGGCCCTAAGGAAGGTCTTTGGAGGGCTACAAATGCTTCAATTCAGCTGACATCACATTAGCAATTCAAACATCCCTCTGCCAGAATATTATGCCCCTTTCTTTCTACAGAGCACGGCACCAGGTTCCGTCCTCTCTTACTGGGCCGAGCTGGAACCCAGCGGGCAGTCTTTTCATGCAACTGCAGACAGAACGTTAAGGGGGAGCAGGGAGGCTCCCAAACCTCAGGCACCTGGAGAAAGCGTAAGGCAGAAACACAAACATTTATAAGCGAGGTCTGGAGGAGCGCCCGGGCCTGACACGGCCCTGGAGTCTGGCGGCCC
>JAAGNO010024185.1:0-36252 GCA_033439905.1 Ceryle rudis
CAGGGTCCTGCACCTGGGTCGGAACAACCCTCACTATCAATACAGGCTGGGAGACGAGGTGCTGGAGAGCAGCTCTGTGGAAAAAGACTTGGGGGTGTTGGTGGATGAGAAGGTGAACATGAGCTAACAGTGTGCGCTTGCAGCCCAGAGAGCCAATTGCATCCTGGGCTGCATTAAGAGAAGTGTGGCCAGCACATCGAGGGAGGTGATTCTGCCCCTCTGCTCTGCTCTGGTCAGACCTCACCTGGAGTACTGTGTCCAGCTCTGGAGCCCTCAACACAGGAAAGACATAGGCCTGGTGGAGCGCGTTCAGAGGAGGGCCACAAAGATGATCAGAGGGCTGGAACACCTTTCCTGTGAGGACAGGCTGAGGGAGTTGGGGTTGTTCAGCCTGAGGAAGAGAAGGCTCTGGGGAGACCTAATAGCCACCTTCCAGTACCTGAAAGGGGCCTACAGGAAGGCTGGAGAGGGGCTGTTTATGAGGTCCTCCAGTGAAAGGACGAGGGGTAATGGGTTTAAATTAGGGAAGAGTAAATTTAGATTGGACATCAGGAAGAAGTTCTTTACATTGAGAGTGGTAGAGCAGTGGAATAGGCTACCCAGGGAGGTGGTTGAGGCCCCATCCCTGGAGGTATTTAAGCTGAGGCTGGACAAGGCTCTGAGTAGCCTGGTCTAGTTGAGGGTGTCCCTGCTCACTGCAGGGGGGCTGGACTTAGATGACCTTCGGAGGTCCCTTCCAGCCCTAGCCATTCTATGATTCTATGATTCTTCTTTGTGACACCGCTTTATCTTGTGGTAAAACCGTGTCAGCCAAACTTTGAACAACAGTCATCACCGCTAGGTGGGTGGCTGGGTCAGTGACAGTGGGCAGCCTGTAATTCCCTGTCTACATTTTCACGTATTAACTGCATTTCACTCTAGTAGATTTAATCGAGTACTGTATTAGCAAAAGAGATGTAGTAGTGGCTGGAAATGTGAGCAGGTAGATAGTGCAGGATAGATGCATGGAGTAATGAGAAAAGCACCATGCTCTTCTAGGGGAAACTTCAGGGAGGCAGGACTAGGGCTGTCCTTGGAGCAGCAAGGGATGCCCAAAGCCTCTGATTTAGTGGGAGAAAGCAACAGAGCCCATCTGAAGTTACAACATGACCTCTCTCTTTTTTTTTTTTTTTTTTTTTTTTTTTCCTTTCTTCCCCCTCCCTTCTCCAACTGTGCTTTTTTTGTTGGTGGTGTTTTGTTTTGTTTCCCTTGTGACTGCAATAACATCTGAATACTCATTCCCCTGGCTTTACAGGCCTGGAGTCAGGTCTCACTCAGGGCTCAGCATGGCTTCTTTGTGTCCCTGTGCAAGGAAAATGCTGTTCCTGGCCCTGTCTTCCAAAGGCAGGTTGGAAGGGTACCTCGGTTATCTAGGACATCCAGACACTGCTGCTTAGTATTCTGCCAAAGACTCAGCCTGTTCTCTGGAGAGCTGGTTGTTGTGGTTCTCTTCCAGCCACAAGTATTCTGCCACAGGAAGGTGCCATAAAAAGGGAGTTTGGATATTCAGAGCCAGGTCTGGTGCAGAGCCTGTACCAGAATGATCCTGCCCCAGATACTTACTTCACCAGTTGCTGCTGGTGAAGGTGTTAGGCCGTAAGTATCAGGAGGCCTAACACAGGTCAGGAGTAGATCTGTCCACTACTGCGATGTTGTGCTTTCCAGGTTAGAGAATGCGGTGACCCCACTGTGGAGACTTCCCTATCAAGAGCAGCTGCAGATAAGATGTGCTTACATGGACTTTTCTGTGTCACGTTGCCCCAGCTGTTCCTCCTCTCCCCCCTGAGCAACAGCCACTAGCAACTAAAGCATTTCGTGCTGTAAACTCTTCAGACCCCATTTACTGCTGCTTTAATTCTTCAGTTATTGTGGATAGAACTGGGAGGTTCCCTATGGGTTGTGTGTGATCACCAGCACTGAGGATGGGCACTTGCACAGTGATCCTGTCCAGCATGGGACATTGGACTGGTTCACTGGGGCTTCCAGTCAGACCAAGTGCTCCAGGCCAGCACTTGGCAACCACAGACACAAGATTTCTCTCTTGCCTCATTGCTACAAGCCGTTGTATTGATGAGAAATGGCAGAGTTCCTCTGGGGCTATATCCCACCTGCAGTATTCCCTCCTGTTGGCCTTGTCAGAGGTGGGTGATGAAGTACCCACCATCACGTGGGCCTGTGAGGATGTTTCTGGCTTAGGACTTCTCTGCAGGTGAAGTATGAAAGCCAGCAGAAGACTTGGCAGACTCTGACATCTCGTCTTGAGGAGTTGGGCATAGATGCCCAGAAACCAGGTGGTGGGCTCTACTGTCCTCTCCAGCCTGTATAGTCCCTTCGGTGAGTATCCCGTGGGAACACTGTTCCCTCTGAGCCACTAATAGTTTCTCACTCAACTCCTGAGAAGTCTCGTGGTGGGGATTACTTGGTTCCAGAGAATGTCTCTGTAGCAGTCCTTGCTAGCTTCTGCTTTGCAGCCCGTGACTGCTGGAGAGTGAAATAAGCCCAGTGATTAGGGACCCTTTTTTGTGCCCAAGCCTTTCTGATAAACCTGTCACCATTCTGTCTCAGAGAGCCGTTTCTTCTTCCCAAGGGGAAGTATCGTAGGTCTCACGCCCAAGCTTCGTTTCTGCATTTTGCACATTCACGTGTGTCTTCTCACGTTCCCAGTAGAACAACCAGGCTGTGTTTTGGCTTTCCTCACATTATTTTTTTTTGTGTAATACAAGGCTTTACTTTTCCTTCTTTTCTCCCTCAGCCTGTCATTAGTGGCTACCGAAACAAATCTACTTCCTCTGTGAACCGAGGACCGGATGGGAACCCCAAAACCGTAGGGCTGTATGTGGGAACTGGCAGAGGTCAGTACAGGACAAGGAGCTGGGTAGAAAACTGCTAGTGTGGGCTGTGTTGGGGTAAGCCTCTGCTGTGATAGCCTCTACCAGAGTTACCAACCTGAATCCTGGGGCATGCCATTAGAAACACCACCAAGTTCAGGGCAGCAATCTTAAAACCTCTGTTCATTAGCTTCTTAAGAAGCACCGGCTTCTTATTTGCTAAATACACCAGTAAGGACGACAGCTGTGGTAGCAGCCCCTCCAGGATTTAGCTTTCTTATTCTTAATTATGCTGTTCCTGTGTTTTTGGCATGCTCCAGGAACCTGTGCTGAGCAGCGAGGGCATGGTGAGGTGTGCATGTTCACAGGCAGCAGAACATCATTGGAGTATTTGGGATGCGTAAGGCAGTTTGGGTTTGTGCAGTGAAGATGTGAACTGTGTGCTCCTTGCAGGCTGCTCCAGTGGTGAACTCGTTCATGCCATTGATACTAGGTTTTACTTGTCAACAGCCACAGCAAGAGGTGCTGGGGTTGGTTGCTGTATACTTTTCTCACTGAAAATATAATTCCATGGATGCATTTTACCTCTGACAGCAAAAGTTTAGCATTTAAACTGAAGCAGGAATGCTGTCTTGTAGGCAACCCAAACTGCTTTGCTGCTGTAAGCCCATGCCATTATTATCCAGTTAGAAAACCAGCTTGCTTTGCTCTGGCTCCCTTGGTTTGTCAACAGTGAAGTGGCTCCTTTGGGATTAGCTAGAGAACATTTAAAAAGCTCCTGAAGCTCTAACCTCTTTGTGGAAGTTAATGACAGTAATCACTGGCAAGGGGAATTCTGGCAGGTCCTGCAGTCTGCATGTACCCAGAACGTTGTGTTTTGTGTTGTTTTTTTGGCGTGTTCTGTTTTACTTATTTATTTAGTTTGGGTTTTGTGGGGTTTGTGGGTTTTTGGGGTTTTTTTGGTACAATTGGAGAATTCAGGGGAAAAGCCTCTCCACAGTTTTATCATGTCAGATGCTACAGGGGTTTACATGCCCTGAAAAAAACCCAACAAACAAACAAATACCTGTCTGTCTCTCTCCAGACAGCAAGAAATACTGTCTGTGTGAAAGCCAGCCACTTGGAGAACATACCTCCAAAACACAAACAAGTAGCCCAGGTAAATAAGTATGTCATGTCTGTCCCTGGACTGTTGAATAGAGGGACTGCCATAACTTTTACTTGAGACAATGCTGCGATTTTAGTTGCACGGTGTTTTCAAGTCCATTTTCATGTTCTGAAAAGTTTCAGGCCTGGCTCCGGTTGACAGATAAATATTTTTTTTTTTAAACTTGCATGTTAACGTTGCAGCCTCTCACCTGTGCCAAAGAATTAAGTTAATCAAGTGACAAGGAATTCCTGCCAATCTGTTAAAATATGGAAGAATCGCAAATTGAAACCACTACAATGTCTTGTCTTCCGAGACACTGGAAAGAGCCTTCACTCAGCATATTGAAATCAAACAGAAAAAACAGCTGTCCTTGCTGCACTACAAGTGCCATTTCACCTCCGCTCTGTACTAGGAGGAGTTCATCTGTCGCTCCCCTCTGGACCCCTGCATCCTCTTCCACGAAGGCGGACACTGGCGGGAGCTTGTGGTACGCGCCACCACCCTTGGCCACACCGTGGTTGTCGTCACCCACTGGCTCCGAGCAGTCGCAGGCAGTGCTTGGGCGTGGCATGAGCAGCGCCGTGGTAGGCGGGACCGGTCACGTGTTGGCGCGGGACTTGTCGGGAAGGGGCGTCCTTCTTGTCTCTGCTTGTCGGTGCATGGTCCACGCGGTGTTGCTATGGCGGACGGGGATGGTGCGTAATGGCGGGAACTGTCGGGGTTATCGCCTCGCCCCGCCGGGCGCCGTGTGTATGGGCGGGAGAGGACTTACGGGGCACCGATATGGAGACGTCCGCACCGGGCTTGGCGTCTCTTTTGGCGTCACGTTGAGGAGGGTGGGTGTTGGGCGCGCTCCCGGGCCTGCTCGGCTCCCGGCGCGGCGGGGTCTCGGTGGGGACGCTTAGTGTGTCGCTCCCGCAGGTTCCAGCGTGAAAAAGCGGCGGAAGAAGGAGAAACGGGTGCTTCCTGATGAGGATGTAGCGGTGAGTGAGGGTCCGCTGGCCCTGCGGGAGAGTGCCCCGGGCTGGGCTGGGCTCTGGCTGTCTGGGAGCTTCCCCAGACCAATCCATGGCGGGACGGTCCGTGGGGCTAGCAGTAGCGGTTTCCCCGAGGGGTGCCCAGGTCGGTTTCCCCCCCGCTATCACCTGAGGGAGCGTGGTCGCCTCAGGGTGCGCCTGCCCGGCGAACAGCGAAGCCACTTCTTCGGGGGCAGTTAATGGACCCGTGGAGGTGGTGCGTGGCCTCATGCATGAGTGCGGGTCTCCAGGTTTTCCTTCTCTGATCTTGTATAACTTCATCCACCCTCAGGACATTCAGCACACGGAGGAATTTTTCATCAAACCCGAGTCACGGATCCCACAGCTGGACACATCTCAGTGGCCCTTGCTGCTGAAGGTAGAGTGGGCTGTAGACCACCTCGTGGCCCGTTCTTTCTACCGTTCCTTTTGTTCTCTATGAGTGCGGGCCTGTGGAGTTGCACAGCTCTTTCTTTGTGTAACCCTACTGCTAAGAAACAGCATCTGTAAGACGCTAACCCTTTGCATGCAGAAATCATGCTATAAAGTTTCTATATCAGTATCATTTGTATGCCTGCTCTCTTGAGTTTACCATCTGCTGTAAAGACCCCACCACATTTCTTCAGCTATTTATTTCAGTCTGCTCATGGCCTGTGGTATGAGTTATTTGTGCTGAGTTTCTGGGGAGCACTGGATTTGTCCTGCACTGTAAATATTGGTATTCTGCTGCTTTTCTATCTCATGAAGAGACTTCTGTTGCTTACTGTAAGACACTGTTGTGGTTTCATTATTGAGTTGTTTTCTTTTGGAAGAGGTTCTTAAATGTGTTCTTAAATGGACAATTGGACACTGCCTAACTGTGGGGCTGTACTGGGGCAAAGCAATGTTGATAGCAGTGTAAGCTCAAGAACATTTGTAATTTTTGCTTGGATTTTGTAGAACTTTGACAAGTTAAATGTGATGACAGCACACTACACACCTCTTTCTTCCGGTGCTAATCCTCTGAAGAGAGAGATTTCTGACTACGTTAGGTGAGTGTAATAAGGGCCAGAGTGTGGTGGTGTGTTTTTTTTTTTTTTTTTGTTTGTTTGTTTGTTTGTTTGTGTTTTTTTTTCCCCACCCCAGTTAAGATTTTTGTTCTTCATTCCCCTTGTACCTTTCTGCTTAACTTGGTGCCTTGATACTAACCAGTAAGTGTCTAAAGAGCGCCCCCCCGTCATTTCCTGTAAAGCTGCTTAGTTCTGGGGTTGTGGCTGATTTGTGGATGGATGTGCAAACACTTGAGGAAATTCTCTGTGGTCTCTTGGAAAGTCCTTTGGCCTGATAGGCTTTGAGCCTTGGAGTTTGTAGAATTTATTTTGTTTCAGTGAAGCGGTTTGGGGAGAAGAGAATTCTTTGACTGTGGAATATATCACCTGCTGTGTGCAGGGTAGCTTGACATGTACTTGCTGAGAGAGTTGTGAGACTCATTGCTTCCTTAATTGTATAGAAATAGATTTCTTTGTAGCCATGAGAAATATTGTGAATGGTTTTTGTGTTCTTGATGTTTTTGCCCTGATGCTTAAGTTCTACTCTGTTATTTGGCATGATAGGTCTGGCTTTATTAACCTTGACAAACCTTCCAATCCATCATCTCACGAGGTGGTTGCGTGGATCCGACGCATCCTTCGCGTAGAGAAGACTGGACACAGTGGCACTCTGGATCCTAAGGTGACTGGGTGCCTCATTGTGTGCATTGAGAGGGCAACACGACTGGTCAAATCCCAGCAGAGTGCAGGTATGTGCGTTGCCTGGGACCATTTATAGTCTTGACTGAGGAAGTGTGGAGGTTTTTTAGAGACAAAATGGAGATTTGCAGCTTTTGAAAGCCTTGGTCTTCAGTGCCTTGCTTAAGGATTGTTTATTCTCACCTCTGTGATATGATAAGATTTTTTTTCTTTTGATTGCTTCTCTGGGGCTTTTAGTATTTTAAGTTGGTGAAAACATTTCTGACAGACTGGTTTCGTGTACAAGCTGAACTTACAGCCTCAGCCTCTACCAGTCTAGTGAACTAAAACTTGATGAAGAAATAAATGTATCTTAGATTTATTTTGTTGGAAGAGTAAGCAGCTCCATAATAAACTGCGTGCACTTCCTAGGAGAGGTGGTTGTGAAAATTTCAGGGCTTTGTGATGTGTGGCTGTGAAGCAGTGTGGACCTTGTGGTCGACATTAAATGCAAGTGGCCACTTCTCACTGCTCTTGTCGTTCTTTCAGGCAAAGAGTATGTGGGAATTGTTCGGCTGCACAATGCAATTGAAAGTGAGGCTCAGCTTGCCAGGGTAAGTCTCGGCATGCTCTTAACCATGCTGGCACTTCACATGCAAAGTGTTTGGCATCAATGGGAGGTGAGAAGGTAGGAGCAGAGCTCATATGTGCTCTGTGTGTGAGGTGATGACAAAGTTTATCCATTCTCTGAGTGCAGTGGTGCTGCCCTCCTGCAGCACCCTGATTCCTGTTCTAGGGTCTGGGTGCTGTGCAGCCTCCAGAGACCCTCCAGTCTCCCAGTGTCCTACTGGTGGCTGCTGTGGCATGTGGCTGGCTGGCTGCCTGCAGGAGTGCAGTGATGCTGACAGGGTTGGAGCCCCTCTTTGGGGTGCTCCATCCTCACTGAGATGAAGCATGATGTCTGATCACATAGTGCTACCTGATGAAAAAGCCCATCTCTCCTTACTGGCAGCTGGGATAGCATCATGACCATGTCACTGGTTCAGATTGGCTTTATTTAATAGGACATAATGAAATTATTAATATTGTGGTTTCTCACTGTGGAAGTGGTCGTAGTTGCTGGAGACTCCAAGGTGCTCTTATGTTAAGGCACAGGTGTGAGCTGTAACTTCTGCTTCCACCCTCAGGCAATAGAAACTTTGACAGGTGCACTGTTTCAGCGACCACCCCTCATTGCTGCTGTCAAACGACAACTGAGAGTCAGAACCATCTATGAGAGCAAGCTGGTGGAGTATGATCCTGAGAGAAGATTAGGTAAAATGGGTCTTTCCTACCTTTTTCATGTTAAGCTGACAGCTGATAAAATTTTCTGTGAAGTGCTGTTTCCTATTTTTGACAGATGTCTTAAGACCTGAGTTCTCACCCATGTCAAGCAGTAACTACTTCATGCATTACTTTGGTGTGCTGTGAAGCAAAAACCATCTTTTTTTTTTTTTTGTACTGCTGCTTCTTTCTTTGAAGAGCCAAATGATGTCAATTAGATGGCATATGCACTTGGTGCAGAGATGACCTTCATCTATCACCCCAGGCTGATGGCTCTGTGAAGGGTTGACTGTTAAGCTTCTCTCAAGAGAGCTTCTAGATATGGCTCATTTCAAGATATGTATTTTTAATACTCTGCTGTCCTGTTCTACATTTCAGGTATCTTCTGGGTGAGCTGTGAAGCAGGCACGTATATCCGAACGCTTTGTGTTCACCTTGGTTTGCTGCTTGGTGTGGGGGGCCAGATGCAAGAGCTCCGCAGAGTGCGCTCAGGCATCCTGGGAGAGAAGGTAGAGTAATATCTCTAATTATAACCAGCAAATTTGAAATTGTCAGAATCGATCCAAGGAGTTCTTTGGATCTGCATTAGTTTGAAAGTGTTAGAAGGTTCATGGCAGCTGGGATGAATTCTGTGAATAGCCCCGAAAGCATGACAGCTCTTGCTGTAGGTGATCTGTAACCAAAGTGTTGAGTTCAGTTCAGGGTATTGCCCCTGTTCTGATAATTAAGCTTTGGGACAGTGAGTGACTGGGATGTGCACCATGGTGACTGGAAGTTTGGTTTATGTCATCTGTGTTTCTCAGCCTACAAACCATGCACATGTCATGACTCATTTCTGAATTCCACATGTTGGGTGCTTAGAGCTGTGTTGAGAATTTGTGCCATGTCACAGACTGAAGAGCCGGTTAATGTAGACTTCTACTCACTATTCTTTGTTTAGAAGTCCCAGGTATTTGTTTAACGTTCATATTTCAAAGTTTCCTGTTGACAGACCATATACACTAGATCCCAGGTCTGTCTGAGATTAGGAAGGCTGAAGTCTGCAGTATTTTAAGTGAGGCTGACCTCAAGCTGTTGATGGAAAGTATTCTTGCCTCTTTTATGTTGCTTTTCTGATGTCTTTGAGTTGGGCATCTCCCTTTCACACACTGTTTGCTGTTGATGTTCAGCTGTTTTTCTGTGTGTTTTTGATTTGGCATCTGTTAAGAGTTTAGAGGGGTTGTGTCTTTGCAGGACAACATGGTGACTATGCATGATGTACTGGATGCACAGTGGCAGTATGACAACAACAAGGATGACAGCTACCTGCGAAGAGTTATCCTGCCATTGGAGAAACTGCTGACTTCACACAAGCGGCTAGTCATGAAAGACAGTGCAGTGAGTTACTTGGATAGTGCCAGCTGACAGCCAGGGCCTGCAAAGTGTCTCTGAACTTGTACAGCTAATATAATAAATACGGGATCAGGATCCACATGGTGTTCAGCACTGTCCTGATTGTAAGCTGTGTAGGTCCTAGAATGTGCCGCTAACAGATCAGCAGTAAGATGCAAGAGTGAAGAATTGAGTGACACAGAAAATGCTCTCCTCACTCAAAGAGGATGCTGATAGTTACAGAGATGTGTCTTACATGTTGTTTGTTGTGATTGGTGTTGTGTTTTGCCTTCTTTGTACACTATATAAAACTTGGGTGCTTTGGAAAATAAGAAGTCAATACATAGGGATGTTATTGCTGGAATAGTAATGGCAATGGGACGGTAAAATACTAGAGGCACTTCTTACCTTGTTTTTATTTTCTAATAGCTCATAAGCCCTCATTTTCAACTGTATTTTCAGGTTAATGCCATTTGCTATGGGGCCAAGATCATGCTGCCCGGTGTCCTGCGGTATGAAGATGGTATTGAGCTTAATCAGGAGATTGTTGTCATCACCACGAAGGGAGAAGCTATCTGCCTAGGTATGACAGCCCTTGTTGGTTTTGTGTCCAGCTAACTGCAGAAATGTGCATTCAGTGGAACAGTTTATTTATTAACAAATGAGTCCCCACATGCAGAAGGTTTAAATAGAGCTTCCTGATGGGTGCTGTGGGTTAGTATGGCCCAAAGCAGTTGGTATTTGGCATGATGTTAAGAATCAGTGGCTGCAGTAGTCCTTTGCAAGGTGTGAGGATTACCTCAGCCTGTTTTCAGCTGCGTGATGCTCATATGTGCTCTGTGTGTGAGGTGATGACAAAGTTTATCCATTCTCTGAGTGCAGTGGTGCTGCCCTCCTGCAGCACCCTGATTCCTGTTCTAGGGTCTGGGTGCTGTGCAGCCTCCAGAGACCCTCCAGTCTCCCAGTGTCCTACTGGTGGCTGCTGTGGCATGTGGCTGGCTGGCTGCCTGCAGGAGTGCAGTGATGCTGACAGGGTTGGAGCCCCTCTTTGGGGTGCTCCATCCTCACTGAGATGAAGCATGATGTCTGATCACATACTGTTACCTGGCAAGTCACCCTTCTGGACAGATCAGTGTAAAAGGACTTAAGGAAATACTAACTTCTGTGAAGTGATTTGAGTGGTGATTTTTGGTTCTAACCAGGGTCTTCAAAGAAGCTGTGTAGGTGACTGGTGCTGACATATGGTACAGTCATGGTCTGTCATGATGCTGGAAGGCCTCATACTCTGTCCGAACCCATTGGACTGAGGGACCTTGGAAGTGTAACACAGCCAAGCTGTTACAACCTGTTGTTTTACTGCCTGCACTCTGGTCATCTTGGGGACCTGTCAAGTAAAACATAATTTATTGGTCTCATCTAGTTTGGCTCTACAGTGTTTTAAGAGCTGACAAAGGTGCAGCACTATTCCCTTCTGTAGTGGTGTGGTTTCTTGTGCTGCCTGGAAGTGCTTCAGCAGCTTCTCACAGAGCTCTTCCCATCCACAGGTGCTGTTGGTGCTACTCTTGTAAGTGGCTTGTCTTACTGTGTTCACTGATCTAGAACTGGTCTTCTGGTGTAAGATCGAGAGGCCTATGTTTATGTTGTAGTTAATCCATGACTGAGACACTTGCTGCCTTGAGCAGGGCAGCTCTATCAAGCGTTAGTCCAGAATTTAACCTCCCTCAAGTGTTAGTCCAGAATTTCACCTCCAGTGAAGTTTTTGGGTAAAATGGCACTGGTGGTGTGTTGGGGTGGTGTTGCTTCTCTTTGTGTCAAGAGAGGAAGAACAGATTAAATGCAGCAGGTTCCTGCGTTGCTGTTACAGTTTTGCTGTTAAGAGTTGATGAACTCTTCTGCCTGCTTCTGCAGCCATTGCCTTGATGACCACGGCAGTCATTTCTACCTGTGACCATGGCATTGTGGCAAAAATCAAGAGAGTGATCATGGAAAGAGACACCTATCCCCGCAAATGGGGTCTTGGTCCCAAGGTGAGTGGCTTAGCGGTGTGGTCAGTTCCAGGGTGGCAGTGGGAACCCAGCTGTCAGGATGTGAGATTCTGAACCCATTGAGCAGAGCTCTGCCTGTGTCTTCTCCAGGGTCTCTGTAATTCTGATGTGCTTTCCTGCAGCCATGACGGTCGCGCTTTGCACTATGGGGCCGTGCCAGCCCAGTGCCTGTGGGAGTGAGGCTTTCCCTCCCAATGGAGCCTGGGCAGCTTTACCTGCAACCTAGCTGAGGCTGCCACTGGTCCACATGTGTGGGTTTCTCACATCTGTACAGCACCAACCCTCTGGTCAGATGATGTGAAGTACATGGCAGTAGTGCTCTGTGTAAAGATGACCTTCCGTCTATCACCCTATTGCTGATGTCTCTCAAGGGTCTGGGCGGGAGGTGCTTTTCCTTCTGCTGAAACAGTGCCAGATTGCAAACTGTTTTGTGAGGCACTAAGTTGTGCCTGAAAGACAGGAGCAGTGGGAGCAGCCATTGTTGGGTTCCTCTCCTGTCTCGAGCATGTGGTAGTCATGGAAATTAGCAGGTCAGCAGTGCTAGTTTTACACAGTGTTTCACTGTGGCAAGCGATGCAGCTTGGACTTAAAACTCAGTGTCAAATTGCTGTGGCTTATTCTGCTATTGTGGTTCAGGTAAAATGTAGAAAGCTGTGGGGATGCATGCACATCTGTGCTGTAGCAAATGTGAGGTAATGCATGCCAGTTCAAGTGTCTTGGAGTCTTTAGAAAAGCCTTGAATTTGCAGATGGAGTCATTCAGCTGAAATGCAGCATATCATTAAGCTGAAGAAGCCCAGTCAAAGATCTGAGCTCCATGATGTACAAGAGTCATTTTATTCTGCTGCTGTTAGTTCCTTCACAAATTTTCCCATATTAACTGATGAAGATGCCTTCTGCCTGAGATTCATAGGATGCTGTGCAGGGGATGTTTTGTGTGATTTTTTAGAATGTCCTTGGAGAAGTGTTAAATTGGTAAAGCTGTAGTTGTTGTCTTGGTTTATTCCTGGATTACCTCCTCTTAGGCTGAGTGGCTGAAGCCCCAAGGAGGAGTTCTCCTCCCTGGAGCTGCAGTCTGACTTCTTGCTTGTTGCTCTCAGGCCAGTCAGAAGAAGATGATGATCCAGAAGGGTCTGTTGGACAAGCATGGAAAGCCCAATGACAGCACACCGGATTCCTGGAAAAAGGAGTATGTGGATTACAGGTGGGTACAGGGTTTGTGGCTTCTGCATACTGGACAGAGGGGAGCCCTGTGCAGCAAGGGCCAGGTGCTGCCGTTTGTGCTTGGAGTTATGTTAGACCTTGCCCAATGCTGTTTCCTTTCCAGGCCTGTGAGGTATGGTGGTGTTTCTTGCAGTACCAGCAAATGTGCTGCTAGTGAGCAGTGCTGGAGGGAAAGGCCCTGAGCAGACAGTTATCCCTTTCTAGCCTGTGCTTGTGGTTTTAGAGGGAGTAAGTCTGCTAAATTAAACGGGTAAGATCCTGCTGTTATGTAGCCCAGCTGGCCCTGGTGCAGGCTGCAGGTCTTCACCCACACCCTCCTGTCCATGCAGTGCCAGGTCATGGAGCCCTCGTTTGTGGGACAGGGCTTTTTACTTGTATGGAGTGGCACAAGGCAGTAGCTGTTCTGCTCAGCTTGGGGATCTTCTCTTTCAGGGATGCTTCCAAGAAAGAGTCATCTGCCACTCCCCGAGCTGTTTCAGAGCTGGAGAGGGCTCCAAAAGTGAGTATCATTAGTGCTCTCTGTAAAGTTGTTTGGGCTCTGAAGAGTATCTGTTCCTTTAGGCAGCTGGAATTAGGTGCTGGATTGTGCACTGCTTTTGCTGGTGTTTTATAGGGGAAGGTGTTTCGTATTCTGGGATCTTAGAGTGTCCTGATGTGTGTTGTGATTGCATGGTGCATGAGCTAGCTGTATGGTGATTCGTTTAGGGCCTTGCCCTGTGTATTTGTCTTTGGGATATTGTACTTTTGGTATGAGTCTTCTAGTATAGTAGAAGAATGATGAGCTCTGACTTATGCTGCAGCTTGTACAGCACCTAAGAAACAGGTTATATGGAGCCACAACGGGGGCTTGTTGTGCCAGAGAACCTTTCTGGAGACTATGCACAGTTGCAGAAGTGTCTGTGCAAGAGTTGTGTATTTTTCTCTTTAAGTCAGAGCTTGTGCTATGATCTAAGGGTCTAAGGGCTTATGCATGCACTTGGAAAGATGCAGTGGTGTTTCAAACCCTTGGGTACAGGAAACACTGAGAAATACAGGGTGCAATTTTGGCAAAAGCAAACCAGAGATAGCATATGCTGGATGGGACAACTGGCAGTCTGTAGCTCACCCTCTCACTTAAAGCATTATCTACGAAGCTTGATTGAATCAGGCAAAATAGTTGCAATGGTCTTGCAAACAGTTTTCCTGTCACTTGAACTCCTTTGGGAGATGGTGTATCTGACAGTGTGTTCCCCTAACAGAGGAAACGAGAGTCAGAGAGTGAAACTGAGGAGGCTGTGACTCCACCATCCCCTGCCACCCCACTGTCAGAGGAGCTGAGCAAAAAGGAAAAGAAAAAGAAGAAGAAAGAGAAGAAGGCCAAAGAGACAACTGGGAGTGAGGGAGAGCAAATAGAAGTGGTATGTAAATGGGTGCTGTGATGGTATGGTTCAAGTATGGGAGAGATTGCTCTCTCTCCCAAATACCTCTAGGATAAATGCATCAGCATCCTGCTGTGCATGTCCTCAAGTGCCAGGCTCCCCCCTAGGCAAGAGAAAGATGTCTATATAGGTGCATTTGTAAAATGAACTGTTTGAGGGTGGTGGGAGATTGGGCAGGTGAGGTTTGTGGGGGCAGATCCGCAATGGAGCAGTGATGCGGTGAGCAGCCATCTGTGTCCTGAGGCAGTTGGAGGCTACATGTTCCTGCCTGGCTACCTCTGTGCTTTTGTGCCCTGTAATGAGTCCCTGTGGGAGGATGATGCCTGGCATGGCACTGGCATTCAGTCTGTGTTTGAGTGCTTGTATGGGTGCAAGGGAGGACTGTGGCCTTGGGGAGCCTGCAGAGCATCTGGAAGAGGGCTGTTCCTCCTGGAATGAGTAGTGAGGGATTTCTGTTTTGATTCCTTCCTGACCTCTCCAACCTTTTCACAGATCAGTGAGACCACCACCAAGAAGAAGAAGAAGAAGAAGAAACAAAAGGAGGTAGATGAGAGCTCAGAGTAAGCAATTGGATCTGTTCAAAGCAGGCAACCTCATTAGTAGGGAGGAAGGAGTCGGAGGTTTTGGGAAAAAGAGGACTGACTGTGTGGCAGAGGGGCCAGGAAGTTCCAAGTTCCTTTTTTGCTGTGTATATGAGTGGATGTGTTTGCCCAGGATACGCCTTGCTCAGGTACCCCTCCACATCCTGTTTTAAGGGTTGCCAGAGGAACAGGGTGCCTGACTGCCTCTGCACCGGATTGGTCTCTAAAGCTGAACACCATGATGCCAGTAGAAGCGGTATCTTCAGGGAAACTGTAGCCCCTAGTTCCTATTTGATGTCTCTTTTCACCTTGAGAGGAAGGAATAATGTTTCTCCCTTCCATCTTGTCCTGCCTTTTCCTTTTCTTCCAGGTTTGGAGCTGCTGCATGACAGTTGCAGAATGTGGTGGTGTTTGGAGGACTGGCTTTGTCATGGCCCATCTGAATAGGTTTAGATGGGGACAGACAAATCAGTTGTTTGAATGGCTCTGGTTTGTTTTAACCTGGCCATATACTTGTCTTGATGCTCAGCTAAATGAGATCAAATAGTCTGCAGTCTAATAGATCAAATAGTCAAATATTCTTCAGTACTTCTAAAAAACTTTTTCATAAGAGGATTAGAACCTTAAATTCCTACTTTTTGTTTTATAGTGCAGGATGGATCTGTTTGTTAGTTGTTGACTGATTCCCGGACTCGGTGCCCTAGTGAGCTGTCAGTATGTACTTCTTGCTGGTTTTTTTTTTTTCCTTTTTTGACCCAGTTGTTGGAATGGGACTGCAATGCTTTCTATTGCCTTCCCTGGTTTTTGATACCTAATATGCTCTGAAGGCTAGAAATGGGGATGCTGTTGTGGGCAAAAGTGACCAGAAGGTGGCTGACCAGTATGCTTTTCTAAAGGACTGTTGGGACCAGAGTCCTTGTGAAGAAAAGCTTGGCCAGAGGCAGCTCTGAAGGGGTACTGGGTATGGGGCTTGAGCAGTTTCAGAAAGATTTGTCTCTATTTCCTTATCTGACGTGACTCACTGGGGGCAGGAGGTATCTCCTCTGTCACAGGGGTAGTGCTGAGACAGGATCTTAGTCCTGTTTTGATGGAGAAGGATCCAGGCTGCTTTCTTCTGAGCTTCATCCCTGAAGAGATTCTGCTTATGTTTGTCTTAGCCTTGTGCATTGCTTTTGTCATCTGACTTTTCTCGCTTTCAATGCCAGAGATGCAGGCAGTGGGGCCAGCAGCTGGTGGCTGTCAGAACCTGAACAGAAAAAAAAGTCCATTTTTATTTACACTTTTTTACATAAAAATAAACCCCCTATTTTTGAACAAGTGTTTGTCTTGCTCATCTGGCATCTATAGGAGGTCTGTGCTCTGTGGGGAGGATGGCAGCTTAATGCATGTGCATGCTGCTTCTTCTGCCCAGCCTTTGTGCTGCTCACCTGAAGAAGTTGATGGTACAGAGACATGGTCATATTGATGTGGAACATTAGTAGAGGGGCCTTTGTTGCTGGTCAGGACTTCAGGTGCTTAAGGACCACCTTACACTTCCATAAAACGCACTGGGATGTGTGCCTGAAAGCTGAGTGTTCCATTTTTTCCTTTTTCTGTGCTGGAGTGAGCTTCTGGAGAGGTCTGTGGCTGGAGCCAGTGCCTTGAATGTGTTAGGGTCAGGAAGTTGGGAACAGACTTCCAGTTGCAAGCAAGTGCTCAGCCCAAGAATAAACCACCAGTTACAGCAATGCTTCAGCACACATTTATTGCTGCTTATTGTTTCCCTGCAGTGGATCAGAACGAAGGTCCATATTGCACATCAACAGATTTTATTTTTGTCATTCTTAAAAAATTGCACAAGACTTTAACCCCCTTCCCCTAGCTGAGTGCTGAATGCACAAATGAGATTTTCACCTAAATGATGGCTATAGTTTGCTCAGGAGCCATGGTGATGCTTCCTGGACATGGTCATGGTGGGGTTTGTGCCGCAGTACACTCCTGCGGAAGAAGGAACCCCTCTTAGTGGGTGGATTTCATGTTTGCATACAGTGTGCAAGACACCCTAGACTCTGGAAAACATGATTGGATGATCTTTGTAAAGACATTATTTCTACTGCATGCAACTAATGCCTATGGCTGGATCTGATATACTCATTGAACTCTCCCTCTGGGGTTTGGTCTGTGGGACTTCCTCATCTGCTGCTGAGTTTCTTCAGCCAGGTGGCAACAATCCAAGCTGCATGGGTGAGGATTTAAATACAATGATCTTTTACAACTACAGTTGCATGGGATAAGTCAGAAAACTCCATCATCAAAATGCAGGAAGAGACCTCCCTGGTGGTGATGTGCTCCATGCCACCTTTGTCAAATACACACTTGTTTTTTTTTCTGCTCTTTGAGGGGAAACCTTTGGATGTGGCAGCACTGCTGTGGTCTGTGTGAAGCCTCCTAAGCTGTGGGTTTCCTTGAAGCCCTGTGGGCACCAGCCAGGTTTTTGAAGTGTTTGTGGCACAGTGTGCACCGCTGTGATGGCACAGAGTGTATGCTTGGGAAGCCCCTGCTCTACCACTTTTTCTGGCCAATCTTCTCTGCATCAGTCCCAGGTGTTAGAGCAAGACTGTGGTTTCCCTTGCCTGGTGATGCAGGGAGTTCTCTGGGTGCCCTGGGCTCTGCTGTAGCTTAGCACTACATTACACTGCCATGGGAGGCAGCCATCCCCATGGCTGCTCCTGTCCTGCGTTCCCCTGGGACAGATGATCCAAACACCCTGTGTATGTCAACAAATTGAGACCATGTCCATGGAGCAGCAGAGGAAGGGACTTGTGCTGGGCTGTGTGTTGATCAGGAGAAGCTGAGAAGAAATCTTAATGGCTGCAGGATGGTTGATGCGAAGTGGCTGGGGTCAGATGCCTTCTCAGTAGACCCAGGAGATGGGCACCCATTGTGGAGAGCTGCAGGCCTGGTCAAAGGCTTCCTGCAGCAGCTGGAGACTTTCTTCCACCCCGTTGTTGACCAGTGAGAGGTCAAAGTAGTGTGCGTATCGGCTTCGGATGCTCTCTGAATCCTTATGGAGCTGCTGCAAAGCTTCTGACTGTAAGAAATGGGAGAAGTGCTCAGGATGCTGGTGAGGAGAAGTTTCATAGCCCATTACAACAAGTAAACTTTCACCACCAAAAATCTCAATTTGTTGCTAAGTATAGAGCATCCCCGCAGCTTGTCTGACAATCTAAGAGCTGTTGTGCAGTCTCTGGGAGTGTGTGTCTGGAGGTTTTGCTGAACTTTCATGCAATGCTGTGAGCATCAGGTTACCTGCTGGAGTGAGGCCAGATCTGCTTGGAGTTGTATTTATCATTAAAATGCTTTGTGGCAGCTCCCTGGGAGGAGAAGGTTCATCAAGCAGCAGGCTGCTTATTACTGTGCTATGCAGTGTAGCCAGCTCAAGACCTAAGGCTGGTTTCAAGGTAGGATCCCTAAAGGATGATCCCTCTTCACTGGCTTTTGACCAGAACAGGACTGACTGGCAGAGGTGTACTAAGCCTCCCTCTACTTGTTTTGGTTGGGATAGAGTTTCATTTCTTCAAGGTAACGTCAAAGCTGCTTGCTCCTTCCTGACGTGGCTAGTCTGCACAGCTCCCGTGCTAGCAGGCATATTCAAAGAGTGTGTCCCCATGGGTTCAACAGCAAAGTCGGGACCAATTTCCATATATTTCTCTAATGGAGCTTGAAATGCAGGCACCTCCCTGCTTCTGCAGTGGGGGATGAGCTCAGGATGCTGCGCCTGCTGAAGCTCTGCTGTGTCTTGCTCGGCAGCTCTTGAGGGTGGAAAGGGGAAAGTGATAATTGGTTTGCCTGGGTCATGTGAGCTCTGCTGGGTCACATTTTGGCTCTGCTCCATCCCTTCTAGTAAGCAGTTAGACCTGAGCTGCGTCAGCTAGCTATATATAGTGCCTGCACCAGTAAGGCTGGCCCTGCCCACTGTGGCAGCAGTCAGTTCCTCTGTCTGGAGGCAGTGGTGGGTGATGGGGCATGGAGGTGGGTGCAGCAAGCTGCAGAACTGCCCTTTCTGCCCTGATGCTTGCCTTTTCCTGCCCTAGCTGGCTACATGTACTTTTAACCATATTAACCTCTGCAGGTTAACATGCCTGTAAGTGCCCATGCAATGCTTGCTCTAATGGGTGCATATAAATTTCTTCCCTGCATGCTATAGATACCAAGCTTTATGATATCCCCAAATTAATAGGTTGGGAGAGGCAGCCTCAGCTGGCCACAAGTCTAGGAGGAGCACAGCTCTGGGTTTCCCTGTTCTCCTGTTGCTTTCTCTCCCTGGGGAGGTGAGCTCCCTCAGGGGAGCTGATCCCAGGCTGGGGCAGGGTAGGCAGCACTGCTCTGTGTGTCAGGTGTGGCTGCCAGCCTTACAGTGCTTGGTGCTGCATGAGTTAACTGCAGCATCAGTGCTGCTTTCATCCTAATTTTGGAGGGATGAACATCTTAATGAGGCAAATAATGAAAGGAGCTGCTCTTTGTATTGTGTGTAGCTGAGGGCAAGGTAAATGTTCCTGCTCTGCAGTACTGCTGCAGCTGGAGACAGCCCTGAGTGCTGTGCTGTGTGCCCCATGACATGTTAGCAACTGATAATGGTTCACAAGGATAATGGCTGTCAATATGGGAGAGAGTCTATGGCTGCAGAAATCACCAATTTGTGTTTCTTGAGTCTGGGCTGAGGAAGCTGCCCTGGACCTCAAAATTCAGCGCAGACAGGAAGACGCTGATGTGGAGGAAGGAGAAAGCCCTGGGCTGCTGCGGCGAGCTCCTTCCCATCTGCAGTGTGTAGGCAAGCCTTGCTGTAGGAGGACTTTGGCTCAGTGCCCTGCTACCCACCTGCTCTGCCTTGTCTGTTGGGGCAATGAAGACTACGAATGGGGAGAGCTCAGCCGTGCGGATGATCTTGAGGGTCTGTGGAGAGAGGGATGTAGTTACCAGATTGTGGCCATTCCTCCAGGTGGGAGCAAGCACAGCTGGCTGGTTGCTGTCCCCTACTACCCTGTGCTGCCCCCCAGCCAGGCTGTGATGATGCCAATGATCATGGGTGGGTTAAAGGAGCCACCCCTAGTCTGGGGCCGTAGACTCCTGAGCCTGGGTAGTTGCGTGATGTGGGTGTAGTTGGTGAAGCTGAAGCAGGGTTCTCAGCATGTCCTCTCCCCTTGCACTTTGTGGGGGAGGACATAAGGGCATCCCCAGCCCTGCTCTGGTCTGGCGACTGGACACAACTGCCATTTTGCAAAGCAGCACCCATATGCTCAGTGTTGGAGAGGGGAAAGGGACCCTTTGCAGGGTCTGTGCTGGCCCTGCACCCCTGCTCTCACAACAGTTGGGCCCTGCAGTTGCTGTCATAGACAGAAGTGTATTGGGATGGGAAATACCCTTAACGCATCCATGTCTTGGGAATGAGAGTGCCCCTCCAGCCCTCCCTAGCTTTTTCCTTTGGGAGGATGAGTGCGCAGTGCACTAAGGAAGGCAAGGACAGTCACAGCCAGCACACAGGTAGTTCAATCTGTGGTATCACTCATCCTGACCACCACTTCCCTTGCTCCCTACCTGGGGCTCAATGTCCAAAATAGCAACTTTGTCCTGCTGGTGGATCTTGTGCACTGTTTCAAATTTGGTTCCAAACATGTTTCCCTGGTAGCTTCCAAACTCCAGGAATTTGTTGGCTGAGATGTCTCGAGTCATCTCTTCGGTGGAGACAAAGTAGTAGTCCTTCCCGTCTACCTCATTCTTCTTCTGGGGGCGTGTGGTGTCTGGGGAGAGAGGGAGATGGTGAGTTTTGGACCCCAGAGGATTGGGGTGGAGTGGGCAGCCTCTGCTCTCAGTGACCTGGGCATCTTACCTTCCCTTTTAGAGCATGGAGGGCATGTAAAAGACCTGTGTACTTCAGAAACAGGCTCTAGTAATTCCCTTTTAACACCCTCCTCCTTGGGACAGGTAGGGCACTTGGCAAGCCTGAGGAGAGCCATTGGATTACAAAGAGGTGTCTTTGCGGTTCAGGTAGTAGCAGTCCTGCAGCCATGTGTGGGTAGGTTCAGCCCATGGGACAGCAGGCACAATGCTCTGTGTGGCGGCCTCTGACATTGGGGGGGTTGGTGGCACTGGAGGAACATGTCCCCACCTCCCATCTGCTGTCACAATGTCATGACTCAAGAAGGTGAGAGAGGAAACTCATCCTGTGCTGTGCCCTCTACCCTGCCTGGGTACTTACATGGGGGTGGGTACATGAACTTCTCTGGATTGTTGCTGAGTAGAGCGTTCTTGATGTGGCTACGGCCCACGCCACTGGCCCCTGCAGAGAAAGAGGGAGGGACACTGGAGCCTGGCATGAGATGCTGGGGCCCTTCCCACAGTTCTGGGTCTGAGGAAAGGGTGCAAAACTCCTGGGGCCTTGCCCACGATCTGTTCTCTGAGATGGTGTATGGTGTCCTCCAGTCCTGCAAGAGGTTCTCCCTGCCCTGGGCATGCTTACTGCCAGCCCCAGCTAAAGACAGGACTGGTGCCTGCTGAGCAGCCAGCATAGCTGGGCTGTGTTGCCTGTCTATGCTTGCAGGGTGTATCAACAGGTGCTCAGCACCCACATCATGGGAGTAGCTTACTTTGGTGCAGTTGCACAGTTGCTTTTAATAAAAATTATTTATAAAGATACTTAGTCATCACAGTGCAGGTACTAGACCGTGCACGTTGCTGCATGGAGGAGATTCCACCTGTTTGGTGACTGCTGCAGGCAGAAGAAATGGTCTGCAGATCCTAGTGGCTTTGAAGGACAGTGGTGCCCCAGACATTGTCCAGTCCTGCTTCCCTCTGGGACCCACAACATGCAACCCCTGGACTTTGGAGGATGCCTGCAGTAGGACCTACCAATGAGCACTAGAGTCTTCCTCTTGAAGGCAGGCAGCCTCACCACTTCCTCGTACGAAACCACATCCAGCTGGTCAAAAACTGGGGTGGAGGAGAAACAGCATAGCAAGGGGTGAGAATGGGCTTGGCTATAGTAGCAGGACTGCTTCTGTGTTGGACCACAGCCATGTCCTTGGGCAAAACAGAGGGAGCAATTGGGACTGGGCTGGGAGCTCAGTTTGGCTTCTCAGGGAAAAGGGCAACAGCCTCAGCAGTAAGCAGCATGAGCAGGTGCTGGGGAGCTGAAGCAGCAGCCAGAAGAAATGTGGCTGCTCTTAGTAATTCTGCTCAGGACAGTAGTAACCTGGGATCTGGGTGGGGAGGCACCATGACACTGCAGGTAGCTTGTTGCTGAAGGAGCTTTATTCATCTTGCTGAATTACAGCCTTGTTTGTTGCTGGTTAGAGCTCTAGGCTCAGCTAGGAGCTGACATGTCCTCAGGAACCTGCCCTTGCTGGCCCAGGGCATGCTTAGCGTAGGGTGTTTGCATGGGTGGCTGATGGGCAAGTTCCCTGCCCCACCAGGGACAGGGCATGGCAGCTGGGGGAGCAGTTCAGGCTGCTCCCTAATTGCTGAGGAGTAGCAAGGTCACCACCTGCCCTGCATTCAGCAGCTTGTGGGGTATGAGGCTTGGAAGCCTGGCCTCCCAAGGAGCTTGGGGCCAGGAGTGACAGGGATTGTCACCACAGGAGAGCATAGGAATGTGGTGCCTAGCTCCTGCATGAGCCAGGCCCAGCTTGTGCACTATAGAGCTGCACATACACACAGCTGTGGCCACTGCAGAAGTATGAGGACTTTGGAGAAGGGACTCCAAATACCCTGTCAGTTCTGAGGTATCCTCCTGAGGTCCCACCGCCAAGACAGCTGGGCCATTTGGTCTGACTTCCATGGTAAACAGACCCACTCGTATCCAGAGGCAGGAGTGATGGCATGGGCTGGGGATGGAGCCCATTGCCCTGCTAACACTTACTTGAGCTGTGTTTGGCCAGGTATTTATCTTTGTACTTCTTCTTCTTCCCAAAGGGGCTACAGCTTGGGGATTCACTCTGATTGGACTGGGTGATGCTTGCCACACGCCTGCAGAGAGAGGAGGACACTGCCATGGTCCAGCTGTCAACTCAAGCTCTGGGGGAGCAGTGGAATTGTGCCTCAGACATGTGAGGGGAAGAAAAGTGGGGTGGCTGCTGGGACAGGTAAAAGCTCACACTGCAGTAGATGAAGGGGACATTTGTCTCCTTTTCCTAGCAGTGATGCTGGTGTTACCCAATACAATCACAATTGTGGTAGCATGTGGTCACTGTTCCCACCTCCACTCCCAGATACAGCCCTTCTGGCCACATCCAGGGACCTACCACTCCTGCAGCTCTGGAGAAGGAATGAGTCCTGCTGACTCGCTGCAGGAACCCTCCACCCGGCCCTGCCACCAGTTGCTGTCGTCCTTGTTTATGATTTGAATCACGTCACCAGTCTGAAACTTCAGCCCCGCTTCCTTGCAGGGAATCAGGTTGTCTTTTTTAGGGTCATAGTCAAACTGTGCCCTCATGAACATCTGCAAAAGAGAGAGGAGGGCAGCATAAGCATCATCATGCGGGGTGGTTGAACTTGGCTGTGTCCAGCTCCTACCTCCATAGGGCATCCCTGGGCAGTGACTGCAGAGCTGGCTCCATGCATAAGGTCCCTGCTATAGGAGGAACTCCAGCCCCTATTGCTTTCCAAACCCCACGAGGCTGGGTGGGGAGAAAGAAGATCCACAAAGCCCTGGAGGAAGCTTGTGGGCATGGAGCTGCAGTGTCATATGCTCATGAGGGGGGGAGGAAAGAAGGAGGACATTGTGTTGGCCCTACGGGGAGCCACTGAAACAGCTCCTCCCTCTAGGCAGGCCTGCAGGTGCTTGAACCCTGATGTGTAGCCCCTCTGTAGTTCCCTGGGTGCTGCACAAATGCTGGTGAACTGAGCCAGAGGAACCACTTGGACCAATACTCTGCATAGCAACTGGGATCTGCAGTGGGGCGAGCAAAAAGGAGCCATCACAAGGGTGTGCCCTTCAATGTGCCCCCATGTCCTGGGGACCCCAGGGAAGGCCACATCTCAATCCCCAGCTGCCGCTCCCTGGTATCTCCCCAGCACTGGGCACTCTCCTGAATGGCACAGGGCATTTGGGGAGCCAAGGCTGCAGCATCATGTCCATCCCTGCCTGGGTCTGTTCTGGCTCCTGCAGCATCAGCTACTCTTACAACATTACATTCATCACAGCTGCAACTGGAAAGAAGCTGTGCCACCCTCTTGGGGCTGGGGAAGCCCTGGGAACCAATAAGGCATAATAAAGTGGCATTTCCCTGTCCTGTTCACTCAGCTCTTTGGGAGGGAGTCTACAGTGCCTGCTCCCACTGCTTCCCCCTGGCCTCAAGCCCTCCTGAATCCTGAGTATCCCATGGCTCTCACTGCTCCCGAGCATCTTTTCAAGGTCAGAAGAGAAATGTCACATGGCTTTTGCACACAGACCTTGTTTTCCAAGAAAGCTGTTCAGTAAGAACAGACTGTCTGAGAGCAACAGGAGCAATGACAGTAACCTATTCCTGGGAGGAGGGCAGAGCATGCAAGTGCACCCAGCATTTTCTGTACTGACACTTGCTCTCAGGGTTTAGATGAATGGTTTCTTGTCCAGAATGCTGCTCCAGCTGTCATCTGGCCAGCATGTGGCAAGATCAGGACTAGGGTGGGGGGAAAGCCTAGGCAGGGTATGGAGGATGGGGAGAGAGTTTAGGGAACCAAAGTAAGGCAGTGGGTAAGCACAAACTTCACACTGCCCATATTCCACTCCTGTTTGTTGGTTTTTTTTTTTTGTTTTGTTTTGGTTTTTTTTTGTTGGGTTGGTTGGTTTGTTTCAGTTTTGTTTGTCTTGTGGGCCTAAGGCTGCTGGGAGCTCCATCATAGTGCCAAGTCCTGCAGGCTCTCTTGTGAGTCATGTGTGCTGAACCCTGAGCCACCAGCACGCCTGGGGCTACCCAGAAGTTGTGCCACTGGCAGGAGATCCTTCTATAAGAGAAGCAGCACTATCAGACCCAGTCTCATGCTCATGCTTTATCTAAGCTTCCTCTAAGCACAACCATACCAAGTTATTTATCTCAGAAATGGAGCATGTAGCAAACAGGCAAAGGGATTCATGTAGGGTGATGCTATGTCCTCTCCTCAGATGTTAGGCAGGGCCTGGAAAGTCATCCTCCTGGAGTAGGATAAACCATGCTGGCCTTATTCCACATTAGAACACTTTCTCACAGTATGTCTTCCTTCAGCAGTACTTCAGCAGGACACAAAACTGGATCCTTTTCACTATCAGAAAAGCAGAATGTAGAGCTCAAGCTGTGACATGAATTCTCTCACAATAGAAGACAACAGGAGTTAAATGTACTTTCAGGATGAAGACTGATGCTTGCTCTGAAAGCACTCTCTGTCACCAGGGAGCTGGTCAACACACTGTTGAAGTCAACGCACAAAGGGACACACAGCAAGCACTGTCAAGGCACCTGCCTGGAGTCCTCTGCTGCCATAGCCCTGGTACCCCAAGTCAGACATAACCAGGTCACTTTTGGAAAGACCCTCACACCAATTATGAATTAGCATTAGACAGCTCTGGGCATCACCCACAGACTGCAAAGGGCCATTTCCAAATGCAAGCTATTTGTCTGCCTACTACCAGCCCCTCTCTGAGGCTGGAAGCCCAGGTACAGAGCAGGCTACAGCAGGGGAAGCCCTGGCCTTTAAAATCAAAAGGCTGCAGTTTCCACCTTGGACCAGGTTGGACATGACCTCAAGAGCACAGAGTTCTAAGTTCTTCTCATTAGGAGCCTCCCAAGCAGACCTGCCCTAAGAGACGCTTGGTTGGCCTCAAAGTGGCTGTCTACCAGGCTGCAGGGCAACCCAGGGTAATGGGGTATTGTGATGCCATGATCTGCACTGTACTGCCTGCCAGGCCTTGAAATGAAGGTGTTCATGGGGATCTGGGAGCTGAACCAAAATGAGAAGTCTACTCAGCAGTGGACTCCCAACAAGAAGAGACAGGCAGGCTGTGAGCTGTGGTTCTGAGGAGCAAGCAGCACTATGTCCCTAGACACAGCAAAGAGGACAACTGTTACTGGGAAGGAGTTTCTCTGTGTCCTTGTTGAGTCCACGGCCAGCTCTGGGTGAGACAGCAACCATGTTTTTCTCAGAGGTAACTTTTCCCCTGGAACTGAGATGGCCCAGCTCATGCTGTCTGGGTCAGGTCAGGAAGGGCAGATGGACAGCAGGGAAGGGCAGACATGGTCTAGAGTTTAATAAAAAAACCGTGTAAGGCTGGTTGAGCTGGAATGGGGATAGCACGGGCCAAGTAAGAAACTGAGATGGTTTTTGCTTGCCACCATGTTCAGACAATGCAGCTTCTCTGGGTAAGGAAGAAGGATAACGTGGACTCCCACAGTCTATCCAGCACCATCCAGCCTCTTTTGCCCCTGAGCTCCTCTCCCACTTCTGCCTGTCCATGAGAGGAGCACTGTGCTGAGATTGGCTCCTGCACCCAGAGACAGGACAGCAGCACAGCCACCATGCACTGAAGTCCTGGCAGCAGGAGCCAGCCCTCTCCACTATCCTGAGTTTTGGCCACAGCACCACTTCAAAGGTAGAGCCAGAGAGGTGTCACCCCCTGCAACAGCACATCACCCTGAAAGTGGCAGCAGGTGCAAAGAGCTGTCTTCCTCTCCCCCACTGTTTCCTTCCTTCCACTCACTGCTCACAAGTATGCTGGCATCTGGACCTATGTCACCCTCCTTGTGGCTGATGCACTTGGGCATCAGCGACAGCACGGAGCAGCAAGAGACCGGTGCTTAAGCTGGAGGTGTTGCTGTGTCCCTGTAATGGGGATGTGGCTTTAACAGCTACAGCTCTAAAGGTGGCAGGAAACTCCTGGTGTGCGCATGCCTCTGCTTTCCCATCACCAAATGCTGTGCATGTGTACCACAGTGGCTCAGGCATCCGAGGTCCACATTCCTACATAGCCACTGGGTAAATACAAGCCCAAAATCTGCTTGTTTGCAGCAATGTAAGCACAGAACAGTACTTTCACTCTCCAGCAGCTCAGGGAAGGTGACCAGGCAGCCATCCCATTGTCCTTCCCATCAGCACAGCTTTCTCCCCAAGCACTGGCCCCCTGTGGTTTGTTCTGGTCCCACTTGGTGCACAGCCCGCTGGCCTGGAGGCTGCACTTACCTGGAGAGCAGGGAGGCGGCTTTGTTGGTTGGGAATTACTTTTATTGAGACCATCCCCTTGGTTTCTTTCTAGTGAACAAAAGGAAGGGAGAAAGAAGAGTTGGAGGAGGTGGTGACTGGACATTAGCAACTGATGCAGGGAGCTGCTGAGTGCCAGGACCTGCAAAGGTAATGCTTCTGGGTATTCCCAGCCATGCTGTAATGCTAGGGGACACCACAGCCTGACGACCTCCATTGTAGGTGGCCTAAGAGCCATAGCAGCATAGCTTTGCCATGCTTGGCCCACCCCCATGGGGAACCATCAACAACCCCAAAAGGGGCTGGCTGTGGGCACTGCTAAGCATCACCAGAATGAACAGGGAGATCTGTATCCTCTCTGGCCTGGCTGCTCCAGTCAGGAGCCTGGGAGGAGAAGCCAGTTCTGCCAGGTCTCCTCCATCTGCCTGCTCCATGCTGGTCTTTCACTCCTGCCCTCTTGATGACATCAGAGGCACAGTACTCTTTAGCCTGCCAGAGGCCAGGTGCACTGTTGCCCCACATGCTTCACAAGACCTACATGGTCACATGGGGATAACCACATTTGGTGACTTGGAGGGGCATCCTGGGCTAACCACCTTTCTTATGTGGCAGATGAAGATAAGCTCCTCCTTGGTCCCTCTGGCTGAAGCAGTGATGTCCTGCCATCAGGCAGGAGAGGACCACGGCACTGTAGCAGGGCAAGACCTCCTGCTTAGACTGCTGGTGGGTGTCCTCAGCACCACCACTACCTCCCTCTGGCCAGGTTTCACATGTTGGGCATGGATCAGGATTACCTGTGTGTATGAGCCAAAGGCAGGTCTGAGCCCCTGTCCATAGCTGTCTCTAGCAAGGGCCTGGCAGGATCACCATCAGGAAAATGGCACCAAGGTGACCTGCAGGAGCTGTTCAGGTCTGCAAGACCAACCAGCCCCTGGGCTGGAGTTGTACACCAACCTTGGCAAGCAGAGGTGGATTCCAAGCCCCACAGACAGCACATGTCAGGGACCCTGCCAACAGCCTTCACTGCTGCTCTCAGGTCAGAAACAAGCTGCAAGCACAGACCACCAAGGCTATGTAGAGACCTGGCACTTGGCTCCTGCTGCATACAGTATGTTGGCTCTGGTATCTAGGAGGGGGTTCAGCTAGCATACACATCAGTAGGTCAAAGGGGTCCTTCTTGGGAAACACCCCTTCCAAACACAAATACCTACCAGCATCTTCTGCAGCTGGTCAACTGAGTGGTTGCTCACACTCTGCCCATTGATTTCTACAATTTCATCACCCACGTGAAGAGAGCCTGCCAGCAATGGGAGAAACATGAAAATGCAGGACAGGACAAGAGCCGCTCACCAAACCTGAACTACACACAGCCCCACCAGCCTCCTGATCCCCTGCGAAAGCTGTGGCCAGGACACTGAGGTGTTTGCCTGGGCAATGCTTGTAGAGCCACACACGTCACCTAAGCATATGGGACTTGTTGCACAAGGGGAATGAATTCTTCCCCTCCACCCAGTACATACACTTCATCCAGTCTGAAGGTCATCAGCTTGCTTTTCGCCCTTGTGTCCTTCAGCGCTTTAGACTGGGCAAAGCACCTGTTTCAGTTATTCAAACCCAACCCCAAGCACCTAATCTGAAACCCAAGACAGCCTCCTTACAGAGCCCTTAACACAAGGATTCTTGACTGTTTTCAGTTTATATGCCCAGCCAGATTACAGCCTCAGATATACTGCTATAAATCAAGCTCCAATAGTGATACTGGAATGTCTCCTGGGTTATTTTGGCAGGGGTAAACTCAGACTTCCCACCTAGATTCAGGGCGGGTAAAGGGGCCTCTTCTAAGCACAGAACATCTCATTTTCATGCCCCCCCAGCAAGACCCAAACCCAGAAAATAGCACCTATTTATTTATTTTGTCATCTTCTTTTGGTCTGCAGAGCCAATTCACAGCAAGCCTGTCCCATGTGTGCACTTTAAGAATGGGAAGAGCTTACCATACAGTCTCGGGTATGATGCATCTCTTGTTACAATGACCCCATCATGAGATGGACAGTCTCCAGTTTTTAGGAGACCCCTTCCCCCAAAACCTTCATTTCTCCCTACAGTCTCCAGTGCATTAACCATGCAGAGAGACCAGCAAGTCCTGAGTTCCTGATGTACTCCTAGTGGAGAAATGGACACACATGTCCATGTCACAGGGGGAAGCCAGCAGTACTGGGGCTGCCTTGCTGCTTTATCTCTTCAAGGGAAGAAACCAGCTGCAGATATGCAGCCCATACACTGCCTCTGTGAGGCCCTCATTACCTTGCTTATGAATCATGCCCCCATGAAAGATCCTGGCCACCATGCAGCTCTGCTTGTCGTTGAGCTTCAGTGTGATTCCCTGGAAGACAGGAAAATCCATGACTGCTTGCTGGAGGGGAGAGCTCCTGTGCTCTCAGCAAAGTCCTCTCCAGGCCCATGTCCACAGTGGGCTGTGCAGTTGCTGCTTTTGCCAGCCCAGCCTGCTGCAACTTGTCTTGGTACAAGTGTCACTACCCTTTGATGGGGCTCACTCTGGGTCCCCAAACAGGAGGCAGGATCCAGAACCTTCTTCCTACAGATGATGTCTCCTGTGATCTGCTTTCCCAAGGCCAGCCCCTTGGTGCAGCTCCACCTGGCCCCCTACCCCCCAGGGTGCTACAAGGCTTTGGTATCTTGACAGTTCTCACCATAGGTTCCTCTGTGACCTTCTGAAACTGGACAAGGCGTATCTTCCGCACCTCGCGGCCACTGCTGTGGGAGGGGCTGCCTAGAGTTGCTGAGCCATTGGTATAAATGTCCTCAGTCATGGCGTTCAGGGACTGAGTGATGGCCTGTTGGAGCAAAACAAAGACCAGGGTTTAGGGGCTCCTCCTCAACGGTCTGGGAGTGCCATCTCCTCACTGTGAGGCTGAGTTACTTCACTGTGTGAGGGTGCCTGGGGTGCAAGTGGGGCACAGAGGGAGGAGAGACCCATGGGCTGGAGGAGAGGACAGAAAGGTCAAGAAAAGAAAAAGAGCAAAAGAGCTGCACCCTTGAAGATACAGATGTGAGCTTGAGCTGCACTTTGCCAGCCTGGGAAACACAGGAGGTAGGAAAACTTTGGAAAAGCTACAGGTAGCAGAAGCCAAAATTGTTCACAGCTAATAATTTTCTGCAACCATGAACTCTGAACACTACCTGTGTGTTGCAGCAGCACCTGGCCCATAGCTAGCTTGTTGCAGAGCATAAAGCCCAGGACAGCTTCACTGGGAGAATGGAGCAGTTTGGGATTCAACCCCAAGAACTGGGGCCAGGTTCTGCTCTTGCTCAGCTTGCAATTCAACCTTTCCTCATCTACACCAGTGGACAACTGACATGGTGCAAAGCCATGTCCACATCCAGGCACTGAAGGCAACACGCTCCCAAGCCAATCAGAAACTCCCCGTTCCCCAGCACTGGGAGGCCAAGCAAGGGCTTTCATCCATGGAGAAAGCTCTGTCTCCAGCATGTGCTGGCACCAGGGCAGGTGGAATGGCACACGGGGTCCCGGAAAGACACCTCCAAACAGCCCTACCATCCATCAGGGACACTGCAAGTTGAGCTGCCATCTCCCAAGTCTGAGAAAGCCTGTCACAGTCCTGTTAAACCCCTCAGGCATGCTGGGCAATGTCTCCACACAGCTTGCAGATGTGCCAGTTTGGTCTCAAACACAGTGGGCTCAAGCCTCTTCCAGTTTAGTGCTGGCCCAGCAAAATGCAGCTGCTTTTGCAGCCCCTTCCTGCCTTGTCAGCACACTCAAATCCCCATGACAGCCCATGGGGCAAAGTAAACTCTCCCCACTCCACACCAAGCTGCTGGCTTTGATGCCCAGTTTGCACCCAGCCCAGAGTGGAGAAGAGGCTGCAGCCACATGCCATGAAGGGGCAAGATCCAGCCAGGCCATGGGGAGGTTTGTATAGGTGTTAACTGGGGTAAAGAGCATTTCCTGGTGGGGTGCTGCCACAGCTCTAAACCACAACAAAATTAGCTTTGGTAGGGATGTGCTGGAGTGTTGCTGGCCTGAGACAGTAGCCCAGCCCTGTGCAATTGCCTGTGCAGGGAGGGAGCTGAGGGCAGGAGAGCCTGAGTCGGCAGGAGAGGTGCTGGCAGAGAGGGACAGACCAACAACCTTGATGGAAGGGTGCTGGTGGGGCCAGGCCAGGAAGGGTGCAGGGACCTATGCACCCATGATGCAGTGACAGGGAAGATGCATGATTTATTAAGTCAAGTACTTCTAAAAGAGCTAACCAACCTCCTCAGCAGAGGAAAAATGCAACCGTGTGGGCACCAGCTGCCAGTGGTTTAAACACGGAGGAGGCTGAATCCCACCCTAGAGAAGCAACTGGGCCAAGGATTTGCATGCAGCATGGAAGGAAGAGCAATTCACAGCTCCTCTGTCTGGCTTGCCAGCCTCAGGAGGACTACCATGTCATTCTCAGGGCAGAGTGATTGATTCGGCAGTGCAGGTGCCCAGAATTGGCTCTTGACTGAGCCAGCAAGTGCAAGGAGGAAGAGAAGGATGAGGAACTTCTCCAGCTCTGCCTGAGGTCCAAGTGCCCATGAATTGGCTTGCGTCAGCACAGATCACCTTATCTTGATCATGCCTTAGGAAAGTGTTACAGCATGCAATCCCCAGCTCCAAACCTGTAAACTCAGCAGAGTCTAATGACCCAGGACACAGCACAGTCTGCTTCAGGGAGGAGATCCCATGCCTGCCAGCTGAGCCTCCCAGCCCTGACCTTTGCTTTTTGCTGAGCTGGAGAAAACACCCAGCCCTTGACACTGATGTAGCGCTGCTGTCAGCCTGGTGACTCCCAGAGAGCAAGTTTTGTCACCAGAGACTCACTGCTGTGCCTGGAGATGGCCACCAGTCACTTGATGGCAGCTCTGAACCCCACAGAGTCTTCTGGCAACTCCCTCTGCCCCAAACGGAGCTGCTCTAGGATGGTGTGGGCTTTAGCTAACCACACTGGGCAGCTGGTGAATAGGGATGGTAAAATGCCCAGCTCACAAGCAGGACAAGAACCCATGGGGTGGCAGATGGCCCTGTTGCTGGCCATCCAGAAGCTGGAGACAGATGTTCATGACTCATGCTCCATGCAAGTGAGCTGTCTGGCTGGAACACGCATCCTGCACGCTCCTGGCAGCTGCTACACTCTTGGCTGGCTTGGCCCAGTGTAGAACGTGACTTCGAGAGCCTTTCAAGTAATGCTGGCTGTGGGCCAGATCCTGCTACTTATGCACTGCTCTGCAGGAAACATCTGTGAGGGCTGCTAAGAGCAGGCTCCAAGGCCACCAACCACTGCTGGTTCTGCACAGCCTTGGCCTCGGGTACTGCTGGGGCCTGCCTAAGGGCACACATGGGGCAAGGAGGTTTGGGGGGGCTGAGCTCTGCAATAGGGCTGCTGGACAGGGCCATGAAGCCGCACTGGGTGCAGCCTTAGGGGTGCCTTGCACCTTGCTGGTGAAGGTACAAATCCTCATGCAAAAATCCTGCTCCAGGTAGCAATGTACAGCGGCGCCACAAGGCTCACTGGTCAAAGAGGTGCACCCCAGCACCCTGCCTGCATTTTCCTCAAGACCCCAGATTTCTGCCCCATATCCTGTGGCAGAGGGAAGGGCACCAGCTCCCTGGGCAATGTTTGCCAACAAAGAAATTGGCAAGTGTGGAGCAATTCTGGGTGAGGTCCTCAGGGCTTGGCCTCCTGTCCCCCGGTAGGGTCAGAATCACCTGTTAGGTTTGCTCCTGATACTGCACTGGCTCAGTTGAGCTGCACACCACTGGGCAAATCAAACATTAACTGGGCAGCTTGTTTACAGGAGGCTGAAGCAGCACTTGGGGAAAGCTGCACTGTAGTGCAAAGGGCATGTTCAGTGGTTTGGCTCCTTGCTGCTCTATCCAAGAGAATTCAGTATCAGGTGGCCTTGAAGAGCAGAGCTTCCTGTCGAGCACATGCAGAAAGGTCAGATGCTGGTGGCTTTGCCAAGTGGGCCTCCAAAGTACAGCAGCTCAGGTGCAGGAGAAAACCCTGAAGCTGAGATCCCCTGGGACTTCCCTTTCAGCTGGCAGGGAGACATGCTATGCTGCTCACTGAGCAACAAAATCCCAGCTCCCCTCCCCTCAGCTCCCGTCACCCCTCACATTACAATCACTGTGTGTGCATGGAGGCTAGGACACTTAGTTGCAGGTATGTCCTGGCCCAGCAACATCATCTCCCACCCTCTAGTGTTCCAACCTCACTTTCCCACCATCCAGCAGATGTGTGCATCACAGTCTCGGTACAGCTTAGAAAACAAAGCAATGTGTAAAAAGAGCAAACTAGCGAAACAAAAATGACTGAGCTTTGGAATTCCTTTTGGGCTGCTCAAGCAGGCTGGGGAGCAAAAGCTATGAGGGGATTTCGAAGTAATTCACCCATGCCTTCTGCCAGGGGCTACTGCCTTCCCAAGTCTGCCAGCACAACAGCAGGCGCAGTATAATCCAAGACCACTTGCAGTAACATGATGCAGGTTTTAAAAATTGAAGAGAAAAAAGAAAAATGCATTTAAAGAAAACAGGATTACATTTCTGACACTGGAAAAAGGCCTGGAAACACCAACAGGTCACAGTAGGAAGGGGAACAGAGAAATAGGAGGGATACAAGCAGCTGTGGAGGCCAGAAGATGCTAGCAGCTCTGGGTGCCCTCAGACTGACTCCAGATCATGGAATGCTGCAATGGACAAGGGTCTGATTTTCAAGGGAGTCAGTTTTGCTGAGACACCATCTTCCCACCATAAAAGGATGATGCAGTCTTTCAGATGTGTTTGTGAGACCAGTCACCTCCCAAGAGTCAGCAAAACCACAACACTGACATAAGCAATCTTGCTGCCCAACCTTTCCACCTCCACCTTCTAGAACAAATCCTGCAAAACAGCTTTTCCCCTGCAGGCATTACAGACTGGAACATGGCAAAGTATATTTGAGATTAAAAAGTTGGAACCATCCCTCCCCCATTCATTTTGGTCAAGGCTTGAAGTTTTGCTTAGCTTTCAACCACTTGTTTTGCCCATGGACATTTCAGGATTTTATCCCTGCAGACTGTGGCCACAGTTTGCTCTGGAACTGGCACTGGTTGGCTGCTGGGAAGTGCAGTGTTCCCTCTACACCTTGAGGCTCAGCTCTCTCCAGAAGTTCCCTCCTTTTCTTCACTGGACTCCCAAAGGTCACAGTCACTGCCCATTTTACAGCTGGGGAACTGAGTCATGGCTGATAATGGGACATGCTCAAGGTCACCTTGCCAACTATGTGCACACCTCTTTAGTAAATCTGTATTTGCCAGCTGGGAGATAAGGAAAAGATATGCAGGTATGCGGTGGGGCTCAAGGGAAGATGGCAAGCGGCATCCTTCACTTCAGCTTTTCTGTTTTCAATCAGTGACATGGCTTCCACTTGCTGAGGGTTTGTATGCCCTGCCATCAAGGGAGGAACATGGGATGCCACTTCCTTGTGTGCAGTTCTGCCAGAGGAAATTGGGAAGAGAAACCTCCTGACTGCCCTGTTTCTCTCCAGCCAAGGAGTAGCCAGCTGGACCAAGCACCCCTCCCAAGAGCTGCTGCTGGGTGATGTCCTACTGTACCACAGAGGTGTCCACAGCCACGGTGGGCCAGCATTGTTTCTGCATGAGCATGACACGAGGATGAGTGTATAAGCAACTAGCAAGCTCAGAACACATAACTCCAGTTAGCTGCCAGCCCTACAGAGCTCCTCTTAAAAGGGCCCAGACAGATTGCAGTTTGCCATCTCTTTCTTTAACCCTATTGGAATAAATATGGCATAACACCAGGTAGCTGTAGGCCAGCTCCTACATCTTCCATGCCCTGCTGCCACTGGCAATTTATTCCTGCTCTGCCTGTGGCCTGAAAGACCATCTGCTTGGATCCTGCAGGCAGAAGGATGGGATTGCTGCTACCCGATCCAGGGACTTTAAAAGCTTTTTTTTTTTTTTTTTTTTTTTTTTAAAGCACTCTGACAGGGTTGAGCCATAAAAAATGCATGAACTCCTGGAGTGGGACAGATATGGGACAGATATGACAAGCCTCTTTTGGATGCCGTAGTGTCCAACAGGATCAGCCAAGGACAGCACTTCAGGGAAATTTCCTCGCTACTCCGAGTCTCCTCACAGCTGCAAGGAAACTGCAGCCCAAGCACATTATGCCACAGCTCTGACAGGACTCCTGTTCAAAGTCGAAAATCTCTGCTGGGAGAAAAGCACCAGCTACTTAGCCCCGGGAACTGCTGACCTCCTCCTGCTTGCACCCAAGCTACCCCAAATGACACTGGCTGGGGAAGGAGCTCTCCCAGCAGAACTGAGGCAGCCGGTGCATCCTGCTCTCCTTCCATTGGAGACGGGCTGCATGCGTCCTCCCCGGCCCACTCCCTGCCCCAGGGTAGGGGTGATAAAGGCTGGTTGCATCCTGCTTTTCTGTGGTTGAAAACACCACCACCACCCTTCCAGCCCATGCTGTGGACCTGGATATTGCTCAGTAGCTGAATCAGCTCATGTGACAAGCAGTTCCAGTTCAGACCAGCTAAAACTTTGCAGCAAAACAAGCACAAGCTCCTCTATGGCAGGATGACGAAGCCTTTCTCCCTTGCTCCCAACTCCTTCCCTGCCTCGCCGTGCTGTGTCAGCTATGCTGGCTAACCACTGCCCCAAGGCGCCCCACGTCCCCCAGTGAGAAGTCCTACTCCTGGGGTGTTGGGGACCAGCAGCGCCACATACAGGGCGCCCATCGCCTGCCCGCCGTGGTGTCTCTGCCTTAGAGGCCCTGCTCCCTCCTGCGCGTGCGGGAGGAACTGGATGGAGGAGGATCCCTGGGGACTCTGTGCCAGGCCTGTGTAAGAGGAAGGGGGGGGAAGGGACGTGGGATAGCGGGGGGCACCCCCGAAGGTCCCTGCCCGGGCTCGGCGGGGAAGGGAGCCGGAAGGGCAGAGGTACGCTCCCCCTGGGAACGAGTCTGCCGCGGGAGCGCATCAGGGCTGGAGGGCGACTCTGCCCTCCAGTCGCCGCTCACCTCGGGTTTGGCCCGGTTCTGCAGGAGGTGCTCAAGGTAGAGGTCGGAGAGCGCCGTCCTCATGCTGCCGGCGCTGGAGCTGCGTCCTGACTTGAGGGTCATCCCGCCGCTCCGCCACCAGCAACTGCAGTCAGTTCCACTGGCTCCAACGAGTAACCGTAGCCCGGCCCCAGCTCCAGCAGCGTCACGGGCTATTCGAACGCTCCGCCCCTGTGGCAGCGCGGGCGGGCCTGGCGGCGCCGGGCGAAGCCAAGCGGCCGGGGGCAGGCCGG
>JAAGNO010024187.1:0-25058 GCA_033439905.1 Ceryle rudis
CAGGTGGCAAAGAAGGCCAACGGCATCCTGGCTTGTATTAGAAATGGTGTGACCAGCAGAAGTAGGGAGGTGATTGTTCCCCTGTACTCAGCACTGGTGAGGCCTCACCTTGAATACTGTGTGCAGTTCTGGGCACCTCAGCACAAGAAGGATATCAAGGTGCTGGAGCGGGTGCAGAGGAATGGGTTCAAGATGAAACAAGGTAGGTTTAGACTAGACACTAGGAAAAAATTCTTCATGGAAAGAGTGGTGGGATATTGGAATGGGCTGCCCAGGGAGGTGGTTGAATCGCCATCCCTGGATGTGTTTAAGAATCGCGTAGAGGTAGTGTTGGGTCTTTTCCAACCTAGATGATTCTGTGATTCTGTGATTCTGTATTCTATCCTTTCCCCATGTCCTTAGAGACAAATTGTTGACCAGGTCTGGAACTAGGGGTAGATCATAACTTGTTCTCCAAAGGATTTCGGAGGGAAAGGGGGTCTGTTATGAACCTTGTGACTGGACAGGAGGGCTTCACTTATCCCCCTCCTTCTGCCCATTCACAATCCCCATAAAAAGATCAATACTCTCAGCCCAGAATCATTCTATTGCTTATACATTCATTAGTACAAATATTACAATCATATTGATTTTGTTAATCGCATATGTTTACTCATAATCACACTGTTTGTAGTTGCATTCATTTATCTTTGATTAATTGCCTTGTAGTAAGTAACATAGTGACCTTGTCATCAATCAACTTTGATTCCTCTCTATATTTTACTAGTTAGCTAAACCATTAATCTTGCTTAATAAATTATAGTGATTCTTTTATCTGATGTCATTCCACACATCATTGTGACAAGTAGAACCTTGGTTAAGGCTCAGTAATAAGTAACAAGTATCATTGTATGTTTTCACACCCCAGTGACATCAAATAAAGTGTTAACTATTTGATAAATACTGTCAGTCTTACCAAAAATATATTTCCACATCAGCTGCCAGAATCTACATGGGAAAGAAAATAGAGAGGAATCTGAAGGATACCTTGACCAAATCATTTCAAAATGTTACCATGCCTGCATGGAATGTTTCTTTCACATAAAAATAACAGGGAGAAAAAAAAAATTAATTATCTCAGATAAAAATGGTGTTTTGCTGTTGTTGTTTCGTACAGATAATGGCCTAATTACAGACCTATTTACAACTTTATTTTTGATCTTTTATCTGTGTCTATCTTCTAACATAAAACAGTACCAAAAAAATGATGGCTGTGTACCCACAGATTTTAAGACTGTTGCCTTATAAGAAAATTTGTCTTGGACAGAAAGTGTTGGAGCTGTTGAAACAAGATGCAAGGAGAGAGCTATCAACTGACCAGTGTGATTTGTTGGAAATCAAACTTTTTATCTTATTCTCTGATCTCATTCATCTTCACTATATATGTCTACAAGGGTCAGCTCTTCATGCTATCTCTTATGTTCAAAAAGGCATTCTGGCACACATTCATGACTATATTACGTTCAAAGATTCTTGTAGAGAGAATAAAAAAAAAAGAAAAATAATTACTTGGGTTTCTACATGTCTAAATTTGCAGCTTAATTCAGTTGCCAAAACATAGAAATATATACTATTTGAGATATCAAACGGTTTTGTGCATGACTTTAAGGTGCAGGTCCAGAAAGAAAGAGGTGACCCATAGGTCTACTGGCAAATATACTATAACCCTACATATGTGTTGCATATGCTATAGCCCCTCAAATGTCAGCAAATGCCTGCATTAAAGTAATAAAATTGAATTCATGACTCTAGAAAGCTTTGGCTTCTTATCATGAATACCTCAAAGTGGCTAAATGTTGGTGTCTTTTTGTGAGCTACATGTCATGGTTACTGGACACCTAGTCAATACTATCAGTGAAGTCTATTGTACCAATAAACATGCATATCTACTGTGTTTATGAGTAATAACAAATCCACAGCTTATAGGCTACTTCAGATCATTATTGAAAGTCAGTAAGCAAATATATAAGAAGAAAATTACTGTAAGCATTGGTCTAAATTTTTCAACAGAATTGTGTAAGAATGCCCTAAGGCAGTTTGTGCAACTAATGAGTGGACAAGAAAGGTGCAGGGACTATATGTGTCATAGTGAAGTGTCACGCTGCAGTATACAAACTGTATTTCTTATTATATGAAATGGAGTTTAAAACATAAGGAACCTTGTGAGTGATATGGATTTATTAATTTTCATTTAAATTCCACAGAACTAATCCTTGAAAGGTGGTACACTGAGGGCAAAGCAGCTCTCTTCAGAAATGCTTTTACAAGGTCCTTGACCTCTCCTACTGGAAATATTTATTTCATATGAAATTTAAATCATTATAAGCAAGTGAATGGATGCAGTTTATCTTCCTTCCTTAACTTACTATTGAAATTTTAACAAGAGACTTCCAGAAACTAAATTCATCAATATTTAGGTTCAAGTTAATATGGGTCTACAAGCAAAATGGATGATTTAAAAGGTTGTTCAAAATGGGAACACATTGTTATTACAAAAAATAATGTAAGAATATATTACTGCAAAGTAAGCTACAAGGATAATCACTAGACACATCTCCAAATTATATGCATCATCTATTTTCACCATAATATATAATGGGTCAAGGGAGAAGGAATGGCTGTTACTCAAAAGTGTACTTGTAGATATATCACATCATGTGGAGGGCATCAGGTACATATTGTATTGCACCGGTTTTGAGTTTATTGTCTGTATAACACCCTCTAACAAAACAAAGATACTTTTAGACTACAAAACAGTTAACTGTTAGCATCAGACCTCTGAAGATATTTCTATTTATATCATTTTCCTCTATCACTAAGATAAACTCCGTATCTTCATTAAGTCCATTAAGTATGGCCTATTCTCCAGCAAAGTGCATCCAAAAGATTTATCTGTGACTTTCTCATAATTCACATGCTTCCTTATATCTCAGAGGAGAAATTATTGCTGATTAGTCTTTTACATAAAATCAACAAGTTATTGTATGTGTTCTAGATTTTTCTGTTGAAACATATGGAGTGAGACTTTTTAGCTGCTCTTTCGTAAAACAAAACAGACTTCTGTGCATCAAAATAATTTTTTAAAAAATTCAGACCAAAAGCTTTTTTATCTAAACTTTTGCTTCTTCAAATTGTCCCTCACCAAATTAATGGAATCAAAATATCTTCATCATATACACATAAGAAGAAAGCATTTTTCAAATATGTAACAGGCATATAAACTAAGGGTTGTTAAATATATATCCTTCATAGAATTTACATATTTATGTGATTGAACTTTTTATCTGGGGAAAATAAAAATGTATATGCCAATGCCATACTTAATTAAAGGTCATTTTAATTATACTGCTTTGTAAGAAAATTAAAACAATATAATCATCACTGAGCAACTTGAAAATAATTAATATTACAGAGATGGGGATTTTTTATTCATAGCAAGGAAAAAAAAAAAAAAGAAAGGCATATTATGTGAAATTCCTTATGGGTCAAGTGCAAAACACAGTTATGTACAATTGGCTGTGTAATCAGAAAAATTAAACTAAGTAATCAGCCTATCAGCCAAATACACAAGAAAAGCAGAGCAATCAAAATTAGGTTTCCAAATCTATTCATGATGTTTACACATAGAAGGATCCTTAACACCATTCAGCCTAATAGAACCCTTTTTCACTGAAAGATTCATCAAAATTAACACATTTTAGTTAGGATTCACATTCTATTTCATTATCTCCTTTTTACATATTTTACGTAACAGAATTCAGTGAAAGGAATTGACATACTGATGACCACTATAATTTTCTTAACTGCAAACTGAGCATAATTCAGCTAGATAATATGAACAGCTAATACTTTAGGTATGGTAAAAGTTGTAGGTGCTTTGCATAACTAGAACATGGCAACTTTCTGTTATAGGATGAAATAACTGATCTGAAGGGAACATTTTCATATCATATTCATATATTGAATATTGTCATATCTCCTCTCTAGGCTGAAAAAGGGTAACTAGTCAGAAGTAGAAATTTTAATATTAGCACAGAATAGTCCACACATGTCCATAAGGAAATGAAACATGTTTATAGATATGGATGTGCCACTGAATTTAAGCTTTAAATATTATGCTTGAGAATAGTCACAGGATGCTACATAGCTTCAATTTCTGAGAGATGCAGAAGACCAATTATTTTGCTGAAAAAGATCTCAATAAACAGCAAAACATTTTATTATTATTTTTACATTAACACAGAGCTCTTTTGTCAATAAACTCTTTCTTTACACCCGTTCCAGTCATTATTTTTTTTCTTCTTTCACTAACACCGCTATCCCCTGCACAGCCATTATTTAATAGTTAAATGAAACACTGATGTACATGTTCTTCTACTCAGAGTGGATGAGATATTCCATGATAAATTCAGAATTTTTACTACTTATGCACATAAGAAATGCTTACTTACACAGCAAATCATTTTGCTCTGTGACTTTTCAGAAACTGAACACCAATTTTCAGCCATTAAACTTCATATTTTCAAATTCTTCTCTTTTATGTTACAGAGCTGTGATTTTTGTACCTTGCTTAACTCTCTTTTCTTTGATTGGGATTTTCAAGTCTTCTATCTTAACAAAACTAATATTTAAAAGTATTAGTATTATTATTATAAGCATTATTATTCATGCTACTATAATAATTTTCTATAAAAATATATACTAGCACATATGGTGCATGCCTTCACAAACAACTACATAACTAATTATTTTCATATTTGCATTTCAGAAGGGTTACATATAATTTAAATATTGTCTTGAAACACAGCATTTTACTACAGATGGAAATATTATAGCTGTAAAACTTTACAGCATCTTATTTTGAGCAGTTTTTATTTGATTTCCCTCAAAAAATTAATGTTTTGTTCATAAAACAAAATCTCCATGAAGATCTAAGCAGTTGTAGACTTGGAGAGGTTACAATGTGTACACTTAGATTTATAAAACATACAGACTTCTAAATTACATTATTCAAATAAAAGATGTAATATTAAGAAAAACAAAATGTATTAATAAGGTGAAAATAAAATCCAAGTGTCAAATAAAATAAAATGGATTAAAGTGCAGAAGTTAGACAACAAAATAGCAATTATCATATTCTAATGAAGAAAAAAACACTATCAGATTAATCTTCTGTTTCCCCACCAGACATCATCTGCAGCATAATTTCAAATGAGAAACGTGAGACTATACTCAGTAATATACCTAAGAAAATGTTAATAAGAAGGGAGGTGCAATGACAATTAATCAGAAGATGATGAAACACATGCAGAAATTAGTAAAAAAGAGCAAAACAATTTTAAAACAAAATGTTGACTTGACAATGTATTGGATGTATAGATACGAGTCAAACTACCATGAAGGTGGACAAAAGCATGCTCTGAATTTTCTTTTTTTGCCTGGTGATTCTTAAATAAAAATGCAAATAAACCCTTGGTAGAGACAGTTCACCAAGCTATTTCTGGTTATTTTCCATTATTACATGGCTTTTATATTCCATTCCCCTCAATAATTCATACTTCAGAGGAAAGATATCAAATGATCCAATACCAGTTTTTCTGTAGTTTATAAATTTAGACATATTCCATCAACATGAGACTGGTGATTGTAATATGGTGTTTCAATTCCTTTGCAGTTTTCAAGTGTATGGTTGAATCATGTAATATATTCTCCAAGTACTAGTGACAAATAAAGAACTTAATATTGCAGTCCATGAGTTCTACAGTTCTCTCTTCAATGAAGAACAAATTTAAAATAATATCTTTATTGCTTAATCTCATTTTTATGTTACTCTATTTTTAGACAATTAATGCACACATTCTTAAGTAAAAATAGTATTGCCAACTTCAATCTAGAAGCTAAGTGAAAAATATAGTCTTATTCTAAAGTGTGAAAGGTTATTCTCATTGTCTCATAAATTTGTCTTCTGTCAGTACTGATATCTTCCCTAAAATATTACCTTGGGGTAATTAGCATTATAGGTATGTTTAGTGTATATCTTTACATTTCCAGAAGAAAAGTGTATTTATTTACATTTCCTGAAGCAGGTAAGCAAAATAGGTTAAGGCATCCTGTAACCATGCAGTCACAAACGGTGCTCCTTAAGCTAACCTTGCAGTACAACATATATTTTATAAAAAAAAAAAAAAAAAGCCTGAGTATCTAGTATATATCAGGAAGTAATCGTTGCTGAAATATTGCTGCAAACTACGGAAGTTTCTGGTGGGGTGACAAAAGATTTATTCTTGACTCTGCACTAATCAGTAGTCACGGATGGTGAAGAAAAGTAGTCACTGATGGTGAAGAAAAGTAGTCACTGCTGGTGACTACTGCTGGTGAAAGATGAATTTTTCAAATGGCATAATATCCAGGGCAGTGGCCAACAATAAACAACCTTGAATATTGTGTACAGTTTGGGGATGGTCACAAGAAGAACAACACTGATGCGCTGAAGCATCTCCAAAGGAAAGTAACAAAACTGGTGAAGGGTCAAGAGAACAAGTCTTATGAGGAACAGCTCAGGGAACAGAGCTTATTACTCTCTACAAATACCTGAAAAGTAGTTGTAGTGAGGTGGGTGTCAGTCTGTTTTCTCAAGTAATTAGTGAAAGGACAAGAGGAAATGGCCTCAAGTAGTGCCAGAGAAGGTTTATACTCAATATTAGGAAAAAATTCTTCACCACAAGAGCTGTAAGGTACTGGAACAGTCTGCCCAGGGAAGTGGTTGAGCCACCATCCCTGGAGGTATTTAAAAGACATATAAATGTTGTGCTGAGAGGCATGGTTTAGTGGACTTGGCAGTGTTAGGTTAACAGTTGGACTTGATGATCTTGAAGGTCTTTTCCAACCTAAATTATTCTATGATTCTAAGTTATAACATTTTTGTCTCAAAAGGAACTATGACTTCATTTGTATTGTCTGAATGGTGTTGCAAGCATCATGTCAAGGCATGACAAAGACCAGTGGATCCCTGGTGCTGAGGCACCAGATATAGGGGCCTCCCCTGGGCTTTTCAGGTCAGGACCTGGCAGCCAGGTCCTGTCCCACTGCCCCAGCCAGAAGCAGGGCAGCTGAGGGCACCAAGGCAGCCTCATCCCCAGCCCAGAGCACCTCCCTGGGGATAGGATGGGCTGAAGTTTGGCTGGGATGTACACCTGCAGATGAGTCTGGATCAGCAGGGCCCATGGCTAGGAAGGACAGGACTGTGGAGAGCTGGAGACCAGACCAGCCCTGCTGTGGCATCATTGAAATCAGGTTCCAGACTGTGAACAGGATGATGGGCAACCCAGAACTTTGGGTTGGGGAAGCCAGTCTTGGTGGTGCCTCCACAGCCCTGACAATACCTTGATAAAACAGATTTACAATCATAACATCTCATTTAAGTAAAAGTGTAATTCAAGTTTATTTATAATTTACTGTAATCTCTGATCAGGCTTTCATTTCCTTGATGAAACATAACAAATGACTTTGTAATATTTTAAAAAGCTGGAGTTTTTTAAAAGCTAATTTTAAGAATATTTTGTTTTCCAAGTTACAAAGGTTAGAATAATCATCTGTTCTATCTTCATATGCTGTTATGATAGGATTTCATGGTTCATTATGAATAGCTTTAAAGCAACATTAATCCGTTCTTTTTAAAAGGTCTTTAAAATGCTCAGTTTCAGGTTTGAGGTGAGATGGTATCAGAAGACAGAGAACATTTCCACTGGTGACAGATTCAATGCAGATTCTGAAGTCACTTGATATACATGCAAATTATCTCATATTAAGTGTGATAAAAAAGTGTTTTTTGTTTGTTGTGTTTCCTTTTTTACTATACATTGTGCTTTGTTGGAAAGTGCAGCTCAGCAGCAGGAGGGGGAAAGGCCATCTACTTGCTCACTGCTGGCTGTCACAAACTGATTCAATGCACAGTTCTTTGGAGTAAGGGGAGAAGCAGTTCTCTCCTGAGATAGGGGGACAGAGCAGGAGTCCCAAGTTACTATACAAGAGTGTATTCCTAAGAACAAGAAGATACACTATAAAGAAGCACAGGTGATACACAGAGAGTTTCCAGAGGTCTCCAGTGCACTGCTTAGGATTATTCACAACTCAGCAAGCCACTAAACATTGCTGTACTGAAAACAGGAGTGAAGCAAAGGACCTGTCTCTGAGGTGAAATAGTGAGCAGTGAGGACTTCTAATACTGCTTTCATTTTGATCTGACCCAGCCAATCTGAGCAGGGTCAGAAGACCTGGTTCGACAGGAATCATCATGCTGTAGTTTATGTTGCAATAAAATGTAACAGCAGTTCAGAGCCCTTTTAGTATTTTTAGTATCATCACTTGAAAGAAAGATATTGATACCTGCATCTGAATTTGACAGTCATGATCCCTGAATATTCAGTTTCACATTCCAAAATGAATGCTATAGAATCTCTTGAAGACATGACTGATTCCGTTAAGTCAAAATCAATTAGACATTCTTTGATCCCACACTCACAAAGCTGAGATTTATTAGTATCCTTCTTGATCCTTTTTGACTTAATGAATGCTTTTTATATGTATAAATTAAATGTCACATCAGCATTTTTCAGGATAGATGATTTAAACAGAAGATAATAGGACCCACAGAGGAATTTGCCTGAGGATGTTACCAGATTACAAATACTTAAAATTAATAATGAAATTCTAATATGATTTTCTCCCTTTAAATTCATGGAAAATAAAATACTATTGAAAATGAGAGAGAACAAAAAAAAGAAAGAAAGAGCAATTTAGCTAATGTTATTATGACACCCTATCAAAATAGAGTTTCTTACAGGTTCATTTTCTTGAACAAATCCTTTTTTCAAATGTATTAGAATTATTAGGTAGTATTCCCCCTTTGCTTCATTATATTCTTGTAAAATATTTCATAAGTTTTAGCAGGAAAAAATCAGACATTATTTCACTTACTTCCTTTTAGGTAATGAAACAATGAAGAGAATTCAGGTTGTATAAACCTCTCAGGAACAATACTAATAATTATTAAAAAAGGTTAAGTGACTGGCAGAACAGGAACTTGCAATTAAATGTTATATATTATGTTTAAAATAACATTTGTTCCACATCTAATATGAGCCAAGAGACTCACTAAAAATTGCTTTCTAGATTATTCTCTATTCCCAGTAAATTAAAATAAATTACTTACAATCTTTCTGAGTGCCGAGAAGAACTGCACTGAAGAAACAATTTTGCTACATCTTTCTTTTCTGGTTTTTTTTTTTTTCTCTTTATTCTAATATTCCAGTTTGTGATGACTAGTCAGAAGCACAAGTTTTCAAATTTCTGGGTTAACAATAATTTTAGACATCTCTAGTATATGAATATTTATCTCAGTAAGAATTTGAGTAAATTCCAGAAAGACTGGCACCATTTTTTTGTCTGACCATCAAAATAATCATAAATCAAACTTGGACTCAAAGTCCTTCACCAGGAAATTCCAAGTAGATCAATTAAATATTCATGCATGATGGATATAAACTGGTATTTGGTTACTGTTGTATTGTCTTGACTTTGTTTAAAAGTTCAGAGGTGGCACGTGAAATGGTAAAAGAGATTATATGTTTTTCTTTTATGAGGCTTAGGTAGTTTTTGGATTTCATTAGAGGTGACAAAATTCATTACTACCCAAGTTCCTGAAAGTATTAGCTTCACACCCTTCCCTTATGAAAGTGTCTCTGTATCTAGTATCTTTTTTATGTATAATTAGTCTTTGACCTGTTTTCCTCGTTTTGTTTTGTTTTGTTTTGTTTTGTTTTGTTTTGTTTTGTTTTGTTTTTCAGTGACTGATTTCCTATAATATTTTATGGGCAGGTTTTAAGTATTTGTTCCTAGCTGGTTATAAGGTAACATAAAGTGAGCCATTTTACTGTGTTCCATGAGTATTTCCTGAAGTTGTCTGAAGGCAAGTTAATGATTGATATTTTAGACACTGTATAACTAAAATTTTCCTACTTTAAACATGCAATTAATTTCATTTTAATATTTTGGTTCTGTGTCTTTTCAACACTCTTTAGCTGACTTGCATTTTTATGTAACAAAGTATCGTAACATTGATGCAACTGTACAGCATGAATTGTGTTCTTGCATTCCTGTATAAAGCAGTACCTTTGCTTTGGTCAACAGACTGTAAGAAGATATGAGAGTCTGCTTCTGCACTACCTGTTGTAGAATTTGAGTCATAATGCAGAACTAGTGGGGATTTTATTTTTTTCTTTTCCTTAGAATCTAAGTTAATACTAAATCTCCAGAGAGTGATTAGGGTGGTTGTTTGGTTTTTTTTTTTTCCCTCAGAAGATGGTTATTTGAAGGACATAGAACGATTCCTTTAATGTTAGATATCTGAGTAGAACAGATACTATGACTCTTCACTCACAGAACCTGCAAAATCTTCAACCATTGTCGTACAAGCTTTATATGAAAACTTCTTTCAGTCCCTTAAGAGTTGTGTTTATCCTGTACACATCCTTGTAATCACAATGATGTGACTTACACAGGGCATCCAGGCATATTCTATCAGGCTGTTAGTAAGGTGCTCCATTTTGTACTGCTTCCCTCCTTAATCCTTAAAGCCTGAAAAACAAATGTAAATGCAAACAAGCATTGAGTGGTGAAGCAGTGAAGGACAAGAGTGTGTATGATGGTCTCCTATATATTCCTCAGACAGGTAAAACTTAGCCTAGATCTTCCACCTTGTGTTTGTTAAAGAGGTATTCTCTTTCTATTTACAAAAAACCAGCACAATTTCTATAAAATATCCTGCATGTCTATGCATAAGATAATATAGCCCATATACTGCCTTATTTTCTTTACTTGTGGATATTATCTTCTTAAACTAAACAAAATACATTTTGTTAAACAAAGAGAGGTCTTCTAAGAAAAATGAAAGTAAAAATACCATTTCTCTTACTATAGTAATAATTATAGTAACTATTAGTAGCTATTGTAACAACTATTACAGAAATTCTGTTACCACATAAATATGCAGAGATTTTATCAGATTAGACCTTTTATTTATTAATTTAAATTTGATGCAACTTGCAGAAAATTCCTCTTTTCTCTGAAGACCTAAATAGGGAAAAAATACATGAAGCTCTGAAACTATTGCTTTAATCAGTGAAAATGCTATGGGAACTATTTTGGTTTAGGGGTTTCAGTGGCTACCTTTGATGTACTTGAATCATCCTATCAAATGAACAATTATGAGCTATTTAAAATATACTTGTGTTGTGGACCTTAAAGACCATCTGGACTGAAAATACAAATTAAGAAAGTAATTTAGGTACCTAATAGAGTCAGGAAATGGGTGTCAGCAGAGTCCAGCAAGTCTTGAGGATTGGAGAATCAAGTTTTCAGACCTCCCCCTGCTACACCTTGTTACAGTTTGGATGAGTTAGTGCCTACTGTTGTAGTACTAAAAATATCAGGGACATCATTCTGGCTTTGGTTCAGCTGGAGTCAAGAAACTACACTAAATTTTGTCCATATCCTATTAAGCCGTATGTTGGTTTAGGGTACAATTAATCTGTCTCAAGATCATTTAGATCTTGAGTTAATGCCTTGATTTTGAATGAGCAATAAGGAAGAAGCATGACTCTACAACCTTGCAGTTACATCTGTCAGTAGGGGATGAAGTTAAAGGCCTTGATCAAATGAATGATTTTATATTTAATAAATACTGTAATAATCCCAGAAGTAGGGAATTTATCCTAACCCTTTTGCTGAGTTTTCAACATGAGATTTCTTAGTCAAACACACATACACAGATATATGTATCTTCATTCTCTAGTCCTAATCTGTCTCTTCTTCCCTACACATCTATCCTGCCACTGCCCATCAACTCTTTTCCACAGAAAAAAAAGCTAAAATAAAATGAGAAAAAATTATATCCTATCTTGTTGATGAGCACTTTAATGATTGAGTTATCATAAACATCTTGACATAATACCACCCTTATGATGTCATGTTGGTGTTCAAAGAGTTTATTTGCATCTGAGGGTGAGGCTGCCAAGCTATGAATTGCTGGTGGGAAGAAGCATCACAGAGTACCAGTAAAACAGAGGGGTGAGATTAAAGACATAATCAGTGTCTCAATCAGCCATCTCTGCTACTTCTGACTCATCATGCCATTATTTCAATTCTCTTACACTGACGGACAGGTTGTGCAACAGGAAAATGAACAAGAAAAGACCCATAACTTTAAATTTCTTGTTGCAAAGATAATTTTGTGGATGTTCGTTATTATGTTCTTATATATATTTTTGTATATATAAGTAGAATATCATTTTCTCATTTGGAGAAATAATTTTAATAGGACAGGGTAGATGGGAATATATATTACAATTTTCTTTTTTCACCTTTCCTGCAGGTTAAAAATGAGAAAATAAATTTCACTCTGTGTGTTTTGATATCTAAATCTCTGAGGTCTTCATCTTTGGCTACATATAGAGTCAATAACAATGTGCTCAGTATAGTTAGTGGAGTCAAGGGCATGTTTCTTATTATTCTAAAGTAGATATCTAAACCAAGCTAAATAAGCAGTAACCTGAAAGTGCCTTTTTCTTTTTTCTTGTCTAAAAAGCAAGTCAGCCTACTGTGACTGTCATGTCCAGACATCTATTTTGTAGTCATCTAAAGTGTGAGTACTGTAATCACACTCACAATATTTGAATAGCTATACTTATATGAGTTTAATTGTGTTTCTGCTTTTTCTACTCAATGTTCTTAAGCATTCCTTTCTAATTTTTCACTTTATTAGGTAATATCTATGGAATGAGATAGGGAGAAGATTAATGGACCAGAAATCAGAGTAACCAAAATGATAGAAGGCAGAGTAATATGTATAGATTTGTCATATAGTCTATATACAGTAATAAGCAAATTCCTTTAGATAGCTAAATCTTAAGCTTTAAAAATGAGATTCTAAAAGTTGGAGCTTAAAACTTGCAAAAAAAAAATTGTTACCAAAAAAAAACCCCAAAACCACCACCACCACCAACAACAAAAACAAAACAAAACAAAACAAAACAACAAAAAAAGAGACATTCCAGAGAAAACAGATCTGTAAAGCTGTCAACATAAGCCAAAAAGGGAAAGCACTGCAGGTGTATAAACATGCCAGTAAAAACCTTAGAGATTTCTCTCATTTGGGTCTCTCTCTAGTAAGAATCTGAGTTCCACATGGTGAACACCCACGCAGTCAATGTGATACCTCTTCCTTTACTTACATGAAAGATTCTTCTATTGAAGAAAAAAAAAAAGTCAGTTAAATTGTCTCAGAGTAGAACTATTATTACTACACAGTTCTTGTTATAGACCTAATATAACTTTGTAAATGAAGTGCTGTTTAATTCTCTGTCATCATTGTATGGTTCTTTGCAAGTTAAGGGGGAAAACGCTGTTTTAAGCACAACACAACAAACTTGACAATATTCAATTAATTTTTTATTTTATATAATTATTAAAATGTGAAGGGTTTTTTTCTCTGGAATGTATCCTTGAAACTATAAACCCAGAAGAATTTTCTGGCGGGGCCTGGTGTATTTGTGAGTCTGTCTCAGGTACTGAAATTTTTCAGCCAGGAATTAGATATTAAGAAATGGCTTGTTCCCATCATGCATTACATCATCATGAATTATTAACCATTATTATTAAAACATTGATCTTATGCCTATGTGGGGTGTGTTAAGAGCCTGGATATAAGTCATCTTAATAAAATATTAGCATGCAGGCATTAATTTAATCTACCTTCCTCTATGTAATCCTTTTAACCAGATATCAATCACTCTTATTAGCCATGCCGTATGTTCCAAAGCAAAGAATAAGAGAATGGAAATAAGAACAACTTGTCTGGTGAATGCTACAGATCAAATGATTTTGAGATCATTCTATTACTAATGACTGAAACCTTAGGCAAATTAATAATAATTAAAAAAACCCAAACAAACAAAAAAAAAACCCCAACCTAATTGTAGAATCATAGAATGGTAGAGGTTGGAAGTAACCTCTGGAAGTCATCAAGTCCAAGCCCGCTGCCAGTCCTGGATCACCTAGAGCAGGCCATGCAAAACATATCCAGGGGAGTTTTGAAAGTCTCTAGAGAAGAAGACTCCACAACCTCTCTGGGCAGCCTGTTCCAGTGCTGTTACCCTCAGAGTAAAGAAGACTCCTCATGTTGAGGTGGAACTTCCTATATTTGTGATTATTACCTCTCGTCCCACCACAGGGCACAACTGAAAAGAGACTGGCCCCTTCTATTTGACAATCACCTTTCAGATATTTCTTAACATTAATAAGATCCCCTCCCGGACTTCTCTTCCCCGAGCTATGCAGCCTCAGGGCTCTCAGCCTTTCCTCATAAGAGAGATGTTCCAGTCCCTTGATCATCCTCATAGCTCTCTGTTGGACTCTGTTTATTATTTCCCCATCCCTCTTGAACTGGGGAGCCCTGAACTGGACATAATACTCCATATGTGGTCTCACTAGTGCAGAGTAGAAGGGGAGGAGAGCCTCCCTCAACCTGCTGGACACAGTCTTCTTTATACACCCCAGGATACCTACCATTGGCCTTGTTGGCCCCAAGGACACACTGCCTTCACATGGATAATTTATTATCTACCAGGACTACAAGATCTTTCTTCATGGAGCTGCTTTACAACAGCTCTACCTCTAATCTGTACTGGTGCATGGTGTTCCCCAGGTGTAGGACTCTACACTTATCCTTGTTGAACTTCACTAGGTTCCCCTTTGCCTGGCTCCCCAGTCTGGCCAGATCTCGATGAATGGCAGCACAGTCTTCTGGTGTGTCAGCCACTCCTCCCAGCTTCATATCATCAAACTTCCTGAGGGTACACTATATCCCTTCATCCAGGTCATTGATGAAGATGTTGAGTAGGACTGCACCCAGTACTGACCCCTGGGGAACATTGTTACAGGTTGCTAACTGGACTCTGTGCCACTGATTTTGACCCCCTGAGTGCTATTTTTTATCCAGTTCTCAACCCATCTCACTGTCTGCTCTTCTTACCTACACTTCTTGAGCTTACCCATAAGGATGTTATGGGAGACAGTGTCAAAATCCTTGATGAAATCAAGGTAGACAACATCCACTGCTCTCTCTGCATCTACGTGTTCAGTCACACCATCATAGAAGGCTATCAGATTAGATAAAGATGACTTCCCTTTGGTAAACCCATGCTGGCTACTCTTGATAATTTACTTTTCTTCCATGTGCTTAGACTTGATCTCCAGAATGAGCTGTTCCATCACTTTTCCAGGCGAGGCTGACTGGTCTGCAATTTCCTGGGTCTTCATTCTTGCCCCTTTTGAAGACTGGAGTGACATTGTCTTTCCTCCAGTCCTCAGGAAACTCTTCTGTTCTCCATGATCTTTCAAAAATTATTGATAGTGGTAGAGCAAAAACACCTGCCAGCTCCCTCAGCACTCGTGGGTGTATCCTATTGGGGCCCACGGATTTGTGCGTATTCAGTTTACCCAAGTGATTTCTAACCAAATCCTCATCAACCAGTGGAGAGATTCCTCCCTCCAGGCTTTCTCTCTTACTTTTGTGGTCTGGGATTCCTTAGGGATGGTCTTAGCAGTGAAGACTGAAGCAAAGAAGGCATTCCATAGCTCTGCCTTCTCTGCATCTTCTGTTACCAGGGCTCTCACCTCATTCAGCAGTGGGCCCACATTTTCCCTATTACTTTTACCATCGATGTATTTGAAGAAGCCCTTCTTGTTCTCTTTTATTTCCTTTGCCAAAACTAATTAAAAGAGGGCCTTGGCCTTTCTTGTGTTCTTGAAGTTAAGTTCTGCTCAAACTTTGAAGAAATTTCTCTGTTCAGTTTAGTGTAATGCCCTTTACTGTAGCAAGTAAAATAACCCCTGATGAGCTACAGATCTTCCATTTGCTACCAATGCTTATTAAATTAAAAGTTTAGATCAGGAATAATAATTTTCCATGAAAATGCCTACAGCCAAGCTGCCAAAACTTTTGCTATGATCCTGCAATCACAGCTGATTAGCCATAATAAGCCTATAACTTTAGTAACAAAGGAGATCATTTGCTGAATCATACAGATACTAAACAATTTGCATAAATATGAGAAAATGTTCTTTGACTTATGGAGTATTGAATAACTTTTCTAAAGACTGTTTAGTTTTTCCTAATATTAGAAAATTACTGTTTTCTTTCCTCAGGTTTTACTCTTGACTATAATGTATTTTTCACTAACTGAATAATTCAGTCTTAATTATAGAGATGTAAAATAGGAAGTCAGTCTACAAAGTACACAAACTGTATTATGTTCTTTTTTTTCAAAGTAATGCATTCTATCTACATGCAAGATCAATGAAGATGACTTTCCTCCCCAGGCTTAACCAAGACGCTCATCAAGATTCCATTACAGACCAACACAAGAAACTAAAATAAATATATGCTTGAAAGTTGTTTTTACAAAGGTTGGAAAACAGAGTTTTGAAACAAAGAGAATGGCCACCAATTTTGCATGACATGCCTAGAGGACTATTTAAGAAATGGTATTTAACCACAGAAACTAGATACAGGCAGAACATGGAAAACAACAGGACTGAAGAAAATGAAACATTCTTTTTTCCTAAATGGCAAGGAATTCATATAAGTAGAAGATATGGATTCTGCTTCTTGTAATTTTTAAGAAGTCTAATACTCATGCAAAAATGTACATAAACATATGTACATCTCATTCATTCTCATCTGTAATAATATAGTGCCTCTACTTTGGCTCTTTTTAGGCTAGTCTTTCAAACTAGCTTTGAATAGCTGGAAGGTTTTTTTTTAATTAAGATATACAGACCACCAAAATATAGAGAATTTGTTTGTGCCATCTTTCCTTTAATCAACAATATCTTTAGTTATTCTTTGCTTCTGTATTATTGAAGATATTGTACACTTAAGTGAGCCTTTAAAGTTACTTTGGTGCTGAAGTCCACTAAGAGTAAGATTTAATTTGTCTTTGAACCTGAAGTTGTAATGATGTGTTCCCAGTGCTGCATGTGATTTACCAGACAGGACTCAGACAAGTCCTACAGATCACATATAATCTCTGGAAAATATATATTTTTTTTTTTTTATTTTAAAAGAAAATAAAAAATAAGTGGCTAAAATTCAATCCATCTTCCACCTACTTATGAATATTTCTTCTAAATAACAATCCCAAAATCTGCATACAATGAGATAGTAGAAAAGGAGAAAAACAGAAGTGGTTTATAAAAGATCAAAACTGTTAACTTGAAAATTGAATTTTAAGTTATTACAGCTGCTAATATAGCAATGCCTTCACTAAATTCCTTCAACTAGTTCATTTTTAATAGAAATAAAATCTATTTTTTAATCTGGCTAGATAGCCAGGTTCAAGGAGTTCTGGTGTTTAGAGTTAAATCTACTTGGCAACCAGTCACAACTGGTTTTCTCTAGGGCTTAACACTGGGGCCTGTTCAACATCTTTATCAGTGATCTGGATGAGGGGATCAAAAAAAGCTGCAGTAGAGTTTGCAGACAACAGCAAGTTAGGTAAATTTGTTGATCTGCGTGAGGATAGAAAGGCTTTATAGAGGGATCTGGACAGGCTGGTTCAATGGGCTGAGACCAGTGGTATGAAGTTCAACAAGGCCAAGTGCCAGGTCTGGCACTTGGGTCACAGCCACCTCATCCAATGCTACAGGCTTGGGACAGAGTAGATGGAAAGCTGACTGGCAGGAATGGACCTGGAGGTGTTGGTCAACAGCCAGCTGAATATGAGCCAGCAGTGTGCACAGGTGGCCAAGAAGGCCAATGGCATTCTGGCTTGTACCAGAAACAGTGTGGCCAGCAGCACTAGGAAAATGATTGCCGCCCTTTACTAGGTACTGGTGAGGCTACACTTTGAATACTGTTTTCATTCTTGTCCCCTCACTACAACAAAGACATTGAGGTGCTGAACTCTTATGAGGAGTGGCTGAGGAAACTGGGGTTGTTTAGCCTGGAGAAAAGGTGGCTCAGGGGAGACCTTATCACTTTCTACAACTGCCTGAAAGGAGGTTGTAGCAAGGTGGGGGTTGGTTTGTTCTATCAAGTAACAAATGATAGGAAAAGAGGAAATGGCCTCAAGTTGTGTCAGGGAAGGTTTAGATTCAATATTAGAAAAAAATCCTCACTGAAACTGTTGTAAAGCATTGGAACAGTCTTCCCAGAGAAGTGGTGGAGTCACCATGCCTGGAGGTATTAAAAAGGCATGTAAATGTGGCACTGAAGAACATGATTTAGTGGTGACCTGGCAGTGCTGGGTTAATGGTTGGACTTGATAATCTTGAAGGTGTCTTTCAACCGAAATGATTCTATGATTCTTTTGAGGTGTTTAGGGATAACTCTAAAACCTTGGGGTTCTAATCTAAGATCCTTGTTGCATCTTTATAAATAATTGTGTAATACATAGTGCCTAAAATGTTTAGAGAAACACTAATTTATTCGTTGGTATCAGGTAAGATGCAAAGATTGACTTTACGTATTCAAATGAGAATATATAAACTTTTTATTGTAAAAATTAACAGTAAGATCTCTGTGCATCATCACTTACTGTGATACTTAAATTACTAAGTGATAATATACATGATCTTCAGGAAAAAAAGACTGGGTTATGCAGGAAACTAGCAAGCAGGGTTCCATGGAGGCAGCTCTGAAAGGACTCAAGAAAGCTGGCGAGTCCTTAGGGACAGCATCTTCCAAGAAAAAGTTGGTCCACATCAACTCTCAGGAAATTCAAGTAGACATATCAGGAGAAGAGCTTGTGCGTGACTATGCATCATTGCAAAAAAAAACCCCAAACAGTATATGGAACATGAAAGTAGACACAATCTATAAAGCAGAATTTAGAGATGTTTCTTATGCAAATAGAAAAGCCAAAACTCAACTGGAGTTAACACTTGCAAGTGATGTCAAAGTCCAAAAAGATAATCGGTGGCTGTATTAGTAGTAAAAGGCTGGACAGATGGACTTGTGCTGTCATTGTTGGACAGAGCAGGTGACGGTGGCAATAGAGACATATGAAGCTGAGGAACATTTTGCTTCCTTTGCCTCAGTATGCACTCTCATCAAACCTGCATATTAGCACCAAACTGGGGAGACCTGCTCCCGGAGAGCAGCACTGCCATCCAGAAGGACATGGACAGGCTGGAGGTATGGGATATTCCTGAAATTCAACAAAAACAAATGCAAAATCCTGCTCCCAGGAATACAGATTCTCTGACAGTGATACGGTATGGGGACTGATGGACTGGGAGCAGTTCTGGGGAAAAAGTCCTTGGAGCCATAGAGTACAGTAAGCAGCATACCCAGGTAGTAAAGACAGATAAGGTAGTAGAGGCAGCCAAAAAAGCATCTAAGACTGTGTTTATAGGACTACAGCCAGTTGGTGAAGGAAGGGGAGATTTACCCTTTTCTAAGCACCCATTAGACCACAGTGAGATACTACATCCCAGATTGGGTCCTGAAATACAGGAAAAAAAAAACCAGTAAACTGGCGTGAATTCAGCCCATGACTTGCCCCATGAGCAGAGACTGAAGGACTGCAACTTGTTCAGAATGGAGAAGAGAAAGTTGCAGACTGAACTCATAGCAGCTACATAGTGTCTACAGGGAGGTAGGTCATCAAGGGGACAGAGATAGGCTTTTCAGAGCAGTGCATGGTGACTTCACAAGGCACAATGGACATAACTTGAAAGAGCTGAAATTCAGACTGGGTATAATGAAAACCTTTTTCCCCACGCGTTTTGCTGAGCAGTGAATCGAGTTGACTAAAGGGACTAAAGGCTACCTGAGGTACCTCTCTATCTGAGTTGTTCTATAAACCCATGACTCTAAAGAAAAAAAGAAGATTTTTTACCTATAGATTTATTACAACCTGAATAATCAGAAAACAAATGCAACTGGATAGGATACTCTGCTCTCATGAACTAAAAGTTATTTATCAAAAAAACACTGCACAACAAGTAGGTAGTATATATAAGTATATATAGCATTGTAGACTATTTTCACTGAAAAGGTGCATTCATCTATGGGTATAAAAGTCCTTGATGTCTTAACTGCACAAACAGAGAATTGTTTCATCAGCAGATAGTGACTATTCTGCTTAACAACAAAGTCATTAGGAGTCAACTCTTCTTGCTGTAAATTTCAGGTTTCTAAACCTTAGCAATGCAGAATTAAATTATCTGGTAGCATAAACATGTCAGTATGATCAAACTAAGGTTACTCTAAAAATCATTGCAGTTTTCTTTACACCTCACTGTGGCCACCTCATCAGTGGTTTTCAAAAAAAATGATGAAATAGATTTGGACTTGAGCTAATTAAATAATACAGTGTGATCGATTTCCTGTTTCTTGTTCATAGACATTGTATCTTGGCGATTTTATCTCTTTGAGGACACCTTAGAGAAGGTATTTTAGGTATTGTCTGCCAGGGAGTAGTGAGGCTGGGCTGCCCTTACAGGCAGGGAAGCCAAGGGTGAGAAGAGGCAGCTCTGAGGGGTGCAATCTGATAGTACCCTACTAGAAGAGTAGGACTGGACTGGGAACAATGATTGAGGTCATCTCAGTACCTGGTGATCACCAGACAAGTCTTCATTGACCAAGAAGGTCAAGCCAGGAAGTAAAATCTGCAAGGCACATTTAGGGTTAGAAAGAAACAAAGCACAGCACAGCATACCTGTGACATAGCCTTAGGCAAGGACTGAGCCTAAATGTGGCTCCTAGGCCAATAGGAACAACATGTGTGGATGGAGGCCCAGGGAAGACACCTCACAGCTCTTCCACAACGTATGAGTTTCTACTTGTCACTGATCATTCCTGCAACTTAGATATATTTATAGAAGTCTCATACAAGGTGATGCAGCTGTACCCTACCAGAGCTGCCCTTCAATACTAAACCCCTGAAAGGAGCAAAGACATATTTAAGAGAAAAGTGGTTATAGGTTGGTCAGGTCAGTTAAAGCCTCTTGGTGCATTCCAGACTGAAATTATTTGAACAAGATGTAGTTGTGCCTTGTATGTACACAAGAAGGAAGAAAATAAGCAACCTTTTACAGATGCTCAGAAGAATAACAGCACCAGTGTAATAATCATGTTTACTTCAGCTTCCACTGAGTAATAGAAGAAAGATGTGAAGTCAAACAGGACTATTAAAATGAAGATTTTTGAATTTTGAAGGCCTTTGAGTCCTTAGCCTGCAAATGAATTACCACAATGGGAAAAGTGACTGAAAGTACTGTTTTCCAGATACAAGAATGATGAGCTCTGAATTATAAAGCCTGAGGGGAACGTAGATACCTTAAATGTTCTGCTAAAATATCTTTTCTTTTGTAGGGTTTATTCTGCAGTTATGGAGCAATATTCTGTTTGTAAAAGGTTGTTTATTTCACTGAATTTTCACTCGTTGACAAACTCCAAGTGAAAGAATTAGAAGAGAGATGGATTGGACTGCCAAGGAGTCACAGCTGCTTCTCAAGGAGGTGTAATTTGGGTGGGTGGGTCAATGTCCAAATTCTACTCTTGGAAGTTAAAGGCAACATGTTGTGATGTGAATTTACCACACAGTGAGAAAGAATGAAAGAACTCAAAGCTGTTTCCTTAGACTATCACTGCACTCACTTTAATATCTACGTATTTAAGAAACATATTGAAGTCAGCCTAAAGAAGAAGTGCAATCTTTGAAAATAAATAGTTTTCTGTATGTTATCCCTTCTCAAATCCTGGAAAAAAGTTCCTTTATTAAAAATATCAGTTGCCCATTAAAAATAATTATTTTGTTTTCCTTTACCATTCTTAAGGTCTTGACACAGAGCTGTGTCCCATAATTATGACCAGGCAGATAGCTTACACGGTCCCTGTCTGTTCTGTGTGTCAGACAAGCAGAACTCTTATAATTCTCTTTTAGTGAAATACACTCACATGTATGTCCTTTAAGGTTCTTAGCATACAATGTAGAGTCTGCTCCTCTGTCAATGTGAACCTTCACTCAACTTAAGTGGGAATTATTAACATTACCTTGAAAACAGCCTTTGTGGCCCTTGCAGCTTGGATTAGGACCTCCATTATTTTTCTGGAACAGAGTCCAACACTTTTTAACCTGCTCATCTGGAATTTTCTAGTAATAGAAGTGTAAAACAAAACTAAAAGTAATATGAACACCATAAAACTGAAAATGGTGGGTTTGCTATTAGTTTCAACAGTTGATGTCACTTTTAAGATAATCCTCTCAGGAAAAAAAGCTTTTGGTTAGCTTCAAAAGTTGTGGGTTATCTGTTGAAATTCTGTAGTATATACAAGACAAAATATGGTTCCAAAAAATGGCTTGCAGTTACATTCTGCCAAGAATTTGTTTGTTCCCAGAAAACTAAAATGAAACAACCTTTCAGTGTGGACTTACAGGGCTCTGTCAAGCATATTATACAAAATGAGATGGGAAAAATGTTGACATCTAAGAAGACATACAAAAATAAAGTAAAAAAATGGAGATTATGTCATAGTTTTAATACAGAGACATTAGGAAATATTAATATACACTTTGAAGAATGGTAAAAAAGAATATGGAATTATATAAGATATTAAGTGGAAACATTTATTGATGAGGACAAAAGGGAAGAAAACAAAACAGTTAAATTGGACAGCATGAGCTTCAATAGATTTTATTTCAGTAAGTTTAGAATTCAAGAGTTCTAAGTAATTAAAAATTTTAAAAAACCCTTTTCAAATAACTGACATTGATTTATATGTATTTAATTCAATGCAATGTGTTCAATGAGAAAAAGAAAGAAAGAAGTTTACATCGATACCTGCAGATTCAGTGAAATGCAGTGGAAAAAGATGAAGAGTGTGCTTTGGCCTGAAAACCACTACCATCTATTTATCTCTTTTTCCTTCTATTTACTAAAATTATTAGCTGTTTTCCAGCTTACAGATTTGTCTTTTTGATAGGGGCCAATAAGACTCTCATCCAAGTAGAAACCAAATACAGCACAAATAAATACTATGTACCTTTGGGCCATTTTTTCCTCTCTTACTAAATAAAATTAGACTTTCTGATTGACATGCAGTCTGTTGGAACAATGCCTGTTAGGTGTATTAGAAAACTTGTATCAACAAAAATTATTCCCAAAATCCAAAGTTGACTCTGATTTCATTTAAAGTCTGAATTCAGGAATTACAAATTATCCATAATTTCTCATAGAAAGTAAATACTTATATCAGTGATTCTGAAATTAAGTAACTTAAAATATGACAAATAGATAAACATGCCACATGGTAAATATTTCAGATAAAAAGAAATATGCTAAGACCCACCAGAAGTCAGAATGTAGAAACATGTATTCCTTTTTTTTATTCTTTTCTTTTATCCTTTTTTTGTCTCATAAGTCTTTTTTTTTCTGATTGTATTTTTACATAGTTCTGAAAATGTACTAATTAGAAGTCCTTTATTTTTTATGCCAACAGAGCTTTTAAATCATTTGTATAATCAGTAGATCTGTGCATTTCCATAAAATGGAAAAAAGAAAAACAAAACAAAACAAAACAAAACAAAACAAAACACACCAAACAAACAAAAGAAAAAAAAGAGTCTTCTGAAATCCACAGAAAAAGATTTAAAGTGGTCTTCTTGCCAAAGCTACCAATTTCATATGTAATGTACACTCAGTTTTGGGTCGGATGCTGGTTTTGGGGTTTATTTATTTATTTCCTTCATCCTTATATTTTTACTTATTAGAAAATATACAGCAAAGAGCATAAATGCAGATGTACCATCTGATGATGTGCATACATACAGACATTTATTTTATTTTAATGGCCTTTGAAAATCATCCAAAGGAGGTATGCTTATCTTCATTATATTCTCCACTGTGTAATATTGCTAACACCCATATTTCATAAATACAATTTATGTTGGGAAGCATAATGCCTTTATTTATATTTCCATTCTTCCAAAGAGAATGATTGCACTTCTCTCAGCCTTTTATGTTAATTTTCTTCTCTGTATATTTTATAAAGGTTTATTATTTTCAATGGGTTTAGAAAGGCTGAATAGATTTAGAAAGGTTGAATGGTGCCTGACTCATTGCAAGCAGAGCTATGTAGATAATTCCATATATATAAATAATTACAACAGTTTCAGACATGTTCCAAACCTGTCTCCAAACATCCCTGAAATTTCATAAAGATTTAAGCAGTTCAGGAAAGTTTAAAATTAATAAGAAGAATTTTCTAATACGAAATTTTAAGCATCTTTAATTCCAAAGTGAAATGAATGACCTGTACATTTACATACTCAGAATTATAATTATGTAATTTTATCCATATATGTCCATTTCAAATTATCTCTGCCTACCCAGTGCTATTGAAATCATCTCAGTTTACCTGACACACAACTCATGATACATACTAGAAAAACTGGAAGGTAAAAAATATTCTATAATTAATATTTGTAGCTATTAGAAATACTAAATATCCATAAAGTCCACAGTAAGGTAAGTAATTGGTAAGTCTAAAACTTCATTAATTAATTAATCCAGGGAATCTAGATACTGACAAAGCAGAATTCATCTTCAAAGCACCTTTTCTCAATTAGAATTTTTCCACCATGACAGATGTCCAAGATGTAAAAGGTTGTATACATGGAGCCTATGAGGATTGTTTCTTACTGTCCATGTGGGTTCAGCATGATGCTTGCAGGATTAAGAGGGTTGATGCATCACAAAACTATATTCCATCTGCACCTGGGCAGATGGTTTCAGGGGAACAGAAGAGTGATGGGAAGAGGAAGATGATTGAGAAGAGGTGAAAGGGCAGGGCAAGGCAGGGGAGGGAATGGAATGGAACAGAAAAGGAAGGAAGGAAGGAAGGAAGGAAGGAAGGAAGGAAGGAAGGAAGGAAGGAAGGAAGGAAGGAAGGA